>JAMAGZ010000111.1:0-96593 GCA_023626575.1 Penicillium sp. PF1803 | reverse complement strand
AAAAACAGGAACATTAATATTCCGTCCGGGTGGGGCGGTCACGTTATTTTTTGACACTCGTTCTACCAGAACCCGGGGCGCGAACTCCAAGCGTTGGCGTCGGCGGCGCTATCCTTCATGGCGGCTATTCCTGGATGGTCGCAGAAATCGGATGCATAGCTGATCCCATTAACTTCCTTGATGCAGAGGTTGTCAAATACGATGGTACTATCGTCAAGGCATCCGAAGAGCCCTCGCTATTGTAGGCTCTTCGAGGAAGTGGCGGTGGTTTTGGCAGTAAGTTCCGTCAGCCTTTTACTTTCGACTTCACATTCCGAAAGACTAATACTATGTCCCCCTAGTCATGACAAGAGTGTTTCTTCGAGCCCACTACTACCCCACGGATATTTAGACTGGTATAATCTTGGTTCCCAAAGAGGAGCTAGTAGCCGTCGCTCAGCAAATCGTGGAATTTGTCTCGAAACCACAGCACCCAAGGATTAGCGTGATGATGTACTCGGTCGGTTATCAACTTCTGCATACGATTTTGAATGAGCATGACTTGAAGGCTATTCACGGTGACATGATTGCTATTCACGTTTACGATGCCTGTGGTGAGCGCCACGGACGGGAGGTGTTTAGCTGGGCACTCGAGATACCAAGAGCCATCGATCAGACAACGGTGGTCGACATGAAAGGCGTGGTGAATATACAACGTATGTGATTCCTATGATTTATAGAAAATGCGCTCATAGGGGTCCCACAGAGAACGCGGCCTTTTTGAAAGGGGCCATAAATAAAGAGTTTCCGCGCCGTGCCGATGGGTATCTCCGAGGTGAGCGCTGACGACATTATTCGCGCGCTAAACTAGCAAGAAAAGATCAAATCTATCGACGAAGCAATTTATGACCGGACTATAATGATCTTTGAGTTTTTTGTTTTGGTAAGCCGTTGCACATTCAAGTTGCAGTACCAGTATAATTTAACAGCACTGTATAGAGTCCACCAATTGGTGGTCAGGCGGAGCTCGCCTGGCCTCGCCGACTAGATGACAAGCACTATTTGCTGGTCCTCACAGGAAGCCCGGCAGACGGAACGGCTGAGCAGGATCAAAAGGCCTGTGAAATAGCAGTGAGCTCTCTGAAGGAAATTTTCGGCGAGTCCAGCCAGGATTACACAATTCTGCCAGCAGGACTCGACGAGCTCCATGATCCTAAGAAGGTGAGTAAGATAGTAAGATATCTTCGAACAGAACGCTTCGTGTATCTAACTAACATTCCTTCCTAACCACGAAGACGTATGGCGAGCATTGAGATAAGTTGATCGAGCTGAGAAAGACATACGATCCGAAACTCAAGTTCAAGGCACTTATTAACCCTTGATATGTTTGGGCTCCTTTTTGCTACCTACGACCTTTCATATGCGTCTCGTGACTATTGCGAGTGGTTTCACCCATCTGATCCCAGATTCCTGCTTCGATTGATGCATGTGTGTTGTACCTCTATCACGACCAGGGTAGTGTTTCTCGTCCTAAAGCGCCTATTAATCTCTGGTTACTCGCTGTCAAACTGCGATTCTCGACAACTACGACTGGGGATGTTCAAGTGATAAGCACAAGCTGTCCGGGTAACAAGTTCCAATTGTTAGTTTAGATGACAGAGCCAATGTACATTTTTGAGCGTAGCTATAGTAACCCGTGCAAAGATAATTCATTTACAAGGAAACCAGCTTCACTAGATGCGCCAATATCCTAAGTATTACATGATACTGATTAGCAAGCCAGACTCCTGGTCCTCCCCTGCCTTTCCATGGAGCATGTACATTGGTCGTATTTAACCCAAGTAGCAGCCTCAATGATCGAGACCGAGATCAGACTTTAGCAATGCTGTGCCGTGCACCATATAGAGATTGCAAAGGGTCCGAGCCTGCGGTGATTTCGAATCGGGTACTTCCCTTGAATGTACCTAGGGATTGAAGTCAATGTCCATTGGGTCGTCATCAATACTATACGTCAAAGGAGAATCCCAGAAGTTCCTGGCCGAACAAGATAGAGTATCAGGATCGAAAGATGGTGAAGATTGGTGACTACTCGCTGCCTGGGCCCTAGCCCTCGCCCGAGATTCGATGATCGCCTTCCTCACACTGTCTTGCTCCTTGGGAACTGTCAAGGAAGATGGCTCGGTGTACAACACCAGTTCCCTGCCTTGTGAAGGGGTCGACAAGACGGAGTCCGGCACGGAGATCATTTTGGTCGCGAGGGGGTGAAGGACCAGACCTCCTTCGGGAGGGTCTATATCCGCCAATTCGCGATCCAAATCATGAATGTAGGTCGTGTGTTTGGTGTCGTCCAGCATCATCGCATCGGATTGTGTTGGCCATGCCGGGCTGGTATTGGAAGCCGATGGTATTTGCGTTGGAGTCGAAGTGGAAGAGCCGAGATGAACCCCATCGCGATCACGGGGCCGAGCTCCGACGATTGGCGCCTCATCATTATTTCCTATTAGGAATGCGGTCAATCTCCGATTCTTATTTTGCCCCAATCCAAAATTGAATCCTCCTCCCAGATCTTTTCCACCAAAAAGAAAGATCCTTACCTATTTGGAGATATCCAAACTTCTTGGTTAGAGGTTGCGCGCCGTCCGGGTCACCATCAGCGGGGCGCTTTCTGCCGAGTTGGGGGATCTCATCACTCCGCGCCATCCACAACCAACAACCACCCCGGTGCACGAGAAGAACGAAGAAGGAGGAGAGAGAACCAAGAGACAAGGGAGAAAACGGAGATCACAGTTGGAGAATCCGAGATCGGCCTCTCAGGCAGGCGTGCATATTCCCTGTTGACAAGGGGGGAGAGTTGTCGATGTGGATGCGGGTTTCTGGAGGAGGAGGAGGAGGACTACTGAAGGGCCCCTTGACTCATCCTCCGCAGTTGGCGCGCCGCACTCCCAGAACCTTCCATTATTCTCCCCGCCACTTTCCCCTCCTTCACCATCCAACACGCTCTCTCCTGTTCGCCAGGATGGCTTCTGATACTAGTCGTCCGGAGTGGACTGCTACTCGAGTCAGAGAGACTTTCTTGGAATATTTCAAGCAAAATGGCCATACTTTCGGTGCGTGCCAAAAAAAAAAAAACCTACAAACCCCGCCACCCCTCCTTCCCTCTTCGATTCACTGACAGCGCATATCATATTCTAGTCCCCTCCTCGCCGGTCGCTCCCTTGTCGGATCCGACTTTGCTCTTCACCAATGCTGGAATGAACCAGTACAAGTCCATCTTCCTGGGTACCGTCGACCCGCAGTCAGACTTTGCAAAGCTGCGACGCGCAGTGAACTCTCAGAAGGTACGAGTCTCCTCCGATGGTGGTCATGCGATCTTGATCTCTTTAGCTGACTTACAATTCGTTAGTGTATTCGCGCTGGTGGTAAACACAATGTGAGTAAGGGCGGGAGCGCTCATGGGGATGCCTCTCTAGTTACTGATTGGTTTCGCACAGGATCTTGACGATGTCGGCAAGGACAGCTATCACCACGTACGTTCCCTTTGCACATACTCATCCTGGTTGCTGTCATAGCACGGCATTTCTGATCCTTCATTCTACTAGACTTTCTTCGAAATGCTTGGCAATTGGAGTTTCGGCGACTACTTCAAGAAGGAGGCGATTACCTATTCGTGGACTCTTCTCACCGAAGTCTATGGACTGAACCCCGATCGTCTGTACGTCACATACTTCGAGGGCGACGAAGCCGGTGGTCTCGAGCCCGATCTCGAGGCCAGAGATCTTTGGAAGTCTGTGGGTGTCCCGGAAGCCCACATTCTCCCGGGCAACATGAAGGACAACTTCTGGGAAATGGGTGACCAAGGCCCGTGTGGACCTTGCAGTGAAGTCCATTACGATCGCATCGGCGGCCGGAACGCCGCCTCCCTCGTGAACCAGGATGATCCGAACGTGCTGGAGATCTGGAACAACGTGTTCATCCAGTACAACCGCGAGGCAGACCGCTCTTTGAAGTCCCTACCCAACAAGCACGTCGACACCGGAATGGGCTTTGAACGTCTGGTGTCCGTTCTCCAGGACAAGCCCTCCAACTACGACACGGATGTTTTCGCCCCCATCTTCCAGGCCATCCAGAACGCAACCGGCGCCCGCGAATACCGCGGTCTTTTTGGTGTCGAGGACTCGGACGGCATCGACACTGCGTACCGTGTGGTCGCAGATCATGTACGCACCTTGATGTTTGCCATCTCCGACGGAGTGGCTCCTAACAACGAGGGCCGTGGCTACGTGATCCGTCGGGTGCTGCGCCGTGGAGCCCGATATGCTCGCAAATACTTCCAGGTCGAAATCGGTAACTTCTTCTCGAAACTCGTGCCAACGGTCGTGGATCAGCTCGGTGAAATGTTCCCGGAGCTGATCAAGAAACAGCACGATGTGATGGAGATTCTGGACGAAGAGGAGTTGTCGTTTGCCAAGACTCTGGATCGAGGCGAGCGTCAATTCGAGCAGTACGCCCAGCACGCCAAACTCAAGGGTTCCGACAAACTTCACGGTGCTGATGTGTGGAGACTGTACGACACTTTCGGTTTCCCTGTCGACCTGACCCAGATTATGGCGGAAGAGCGCAGTCTCCGCATCGACGATGCTGAGTTCGAAGAAGCCCGCTTGAAGGCCAAGGAAGCTAGCAAAGGTCAGAAGAAGGCCGCCGAAAACGTGGTCAAGCTTGATGTCCATGATCTCGGAAAGTTGGAGAAAATGAGTGATGTACACAAGACGGACGACTCCGCCAAATTTGGACGGGGCAATATTACGGCTAACATCAAGGCCATCTACCATGGGAAGCACTTCTACGAGAGCACCGACAAGGCTCCTAGTGGCGAACAACTTGGTGTCATCCTTGATTGCACCAACTTCTACGCCGAGCAGGGTGGTCAAGAGGCCGACACTGGTCGGATTGTTATTGATGGCCAGGCCGAGTTGGAGGTCGGCGACGTCCAAGTTTACGCTGGTTACGTCCTGCACACTGGCTTCATGAAGTATGGATCCCTGTCAGTGGGTGATGCCGTGATCTGTGAATACGATGAGCTTCGTCGCTGGCCTATCCGGAATAACCACACTGGTACCCATATCCTGAACTTTGCCCTTCGTGAGGTTCTCGGAGATGGTGTGGAGCAAAAGGGTTCCCTGGTCTCGGCCGAGAAGCTCCGTTTCGACTTTTCTCACAAGGCTGCGGTGTCTGATGCCGATCTGGAGCAGATTGAGGCCAAAGCTACTGGGTACATCCGACAGAACTGTGCTGTCTACTCCAAGGAGCTTCCCCTTGCCACCGCCCAGCAGATTTCTGGTGTCCGTGCTGTCTTTGGTGAGACGTACCCCGACCCTGTTCGGGTGGTGTCCGTTGGTGTTGAATTGGAAGAGATCCTGCGGAATGTCAAGGATCCCCGATGGGAGAAAGTCAGCATTGAGTTCTGTGGTGGAACCCATGTTCAGAAGACCGGCGACATCAAGGATTTGATTGTTCTGGAAGAGAGTGGTATCGCCAAGGGCATTCGTCGTATCATCGCTGTCACCGGCGAAGAGGCCCACGAGGTCCAGCGACTTGCTCAAGAGTTTGAGGCACGCCTTGACAAGCTGGATGCTATGCCCCTCGGCCCCGAAAAGGAGCGAGAGTGCAAGCAGGTGCAGGTTGATCTCAACCAGCTTGTGATCTCCGCAGTTCGGAAGGCGCAGTTCCGCGTGCGCTTTACCGCGATCAACAAGCAGGTCCTGGATGGCCAGAAAGCCCAACAGAAATTGGAATCTAAGATGGCCCTGGAAGCCATCACATCCTACTTTGAGGCTCTAGAGAACCAGAACTCCTCTTCGCTCGTTGTCAAGCTTCCCATGCCTGCGAGTGCCAAGGCCGTCAGCGAATCTATCAATCACGTCAAATCGAAGATGCAAAATAAGAATGTTTATGTGATGGCAGTTGATCCCGAAAATACCCGGGTCGCACATGGTTGCTACGTGTCCAAGGTAAGTCATTGAGAATTCGATCTTCACCAAAAAGATGGTTTACATTTGTGAGACCTGTATCTAACACACAGCTATAGGAGCTCGGAGAGCTAGGCGGGTCGGCGAGCGATTGGGCCGCCGTTGTTTCCAGCAGCATCGGTGGAAAAGCTGGTGGAAAGGGCGCGACCTCTATCGGCAATGGCACGAACCCTGACAAGGTCGATGATGCTGTCGCGCTTGCAATCGAATACCTGAGCAAATTCAAGCTATAGGAGACCAGTGTATGTATGAATCAAGATCTTGATTCAAGCTTCGGCACAAACCCTTTCAGAACAATGACCATAACCTGGTTTGCCCCTTTGCCTTTCAGCGGCTACATTTCACCGTGACACAATCAGTACATATTCCGAGGGCGAAGGAAAATAGAAGAGCTCGGGTGCAAAGGACAAAAACACTATACCAAAGAAGAATTGGGAAATTGATTGGCCGACTTTCATCTACTTTGTGAAATTGAAGTGTTATATTCGTCAAGGTTATGTTATTAACAGGAAGTAACGTGGTTGATCGCCGCTGCTTCTCCCTTCGCCACGGTCAATCCTACATATCTTTTATAATAAGTTCTATAATGAGTTCGGCCTCTCCTTGTATTACGAATGCCATCAAATTAGACTGTCTAGACTTGGCTTGTCTGCTTAAATAATAGTCGGTTTGCTTTCTTCTCTTCCTGTGAAAATCAACCCATTGATAACAGCATTTTGTCTTTATCTTTTCATCGCCTTCTTCTTTACATCTCCCCACATTGGACAATCGTTACATCCTGGTTCGGCTTGTCTCTGGTGGTCCGAGTCTGCTCGACCATGCGGACTATGTCCATGCCATCAACGACTTGTCCAAACACGACATGTTTGTTGTTCAAGAAGGGCGTCGCGGTGGTCGTGATAAAAAATTGACAGCCATTGGTGTTTGGGCCGGAGTTCTAGTTCAAAAATTCAGCAGGACGTTCAAACTAAGAAAAGAAAGACTACTGGACTGAAAATTCTATTCAACCAGAGTAAACATGACCTACCGCCATACTCAAAAGACCTGGGCGATCATGTGGCAGCGTAAAATTCTCATCTGCAAACTTGGGGGTACCGTAAATGGTGCAGCTGCCCGTGCCATCGCCATTGACGAAATCGCCACCTTGAATCATGAAATCCTTGATCTAAGGAAAGTGAGCGGGAAATCCCAAGCCTTAAGCATCGAAATGGGGGAAGGGTGTAGGGGGAGGTCCATACCACACGGTGGAACTTGCTACCTTTGTAGCCTTGAGGTTGCCCTTTGGGGTTTTTGCTCTCGCCCGTGCAAAACTGGCGGAAATTCTCTGCCGTCTTGGGAGTCGTATTGGCAAAGAGTTCCATTTTGATCCGCCCAAGAGCCTCACCTGGCGTAGGTTGGTCAGCATCTATGATCCTATCTTAACAAACAGGGTGGGGGAGGGAATGCTTAGCTCACCGGCGAGGGCAAGGTCAAAGAAGACTACCGGGTTGGTAGGCTCACTGGGCCGTGGGACGTGTTCAGCCATAGCTGGGAGTAGTACACTGGCAGACTGTAGGTGGTCAACGCAAGCGTTGACTATGTGGTGGTGATTGAATTGAGCTGGTGTGAGAGCGGGATGATGGAATGGTATTCCTCGAGGGACTTCTTTCGGTCTGTGCGTGAAGTCTCGAATGGCTGTCAAGTATTTTGAAAGTCAAGCAATTTTTATCACTTCCATCGAATTGAATAAAAGAGTTGAAGATAACAAGCTTAAACAAGAAAGATTAGTTCAACGACTAAAAACTAGAGGATCCATACTGCAAGTGGCTACCGTTCCCGTGACTTCCCAGCCTCAGGTGTCTCACCATGTCTCAAGGTGTCAAGGTGTCAAGGTGTCAAGGTGTCAAGGTGTCAAGGTGTCTTTCAGGTGTCTATTTTCCCCCATTTCTCTCCTCTTCCCCCCTCAGAAACCCAAACCCCCAAAAACCGCATGCATCCCTCTCGACGCTATTTTGCCTTTTCCTTCCTCTCCTCTGACTTGCCCCCGAATACTCACCATCCTTTGTGGGATCACCCCCCCAGAATACATGGTATGACTTGGTGCTAGGAGTTGGACTCGTTCTGTCCCTCGCGAAGAATCCGAGATTTGACAACAATCACCGACCCCAAGGCCGGTGGGTCTCCCTACTCTGTTGTCGATCCATGACCGGCCAGCCCTCTTGGGACTGAATCGAAGTGGTCCACCATCAACTGCATGCAGTTTTCTTGCATTGTGAACCCCAGGCGGTAAATCTACCTAGTTGAAAGGTCTTTGCGACTTTCCCATCCACAACTTGGCTCATATCCCTCTAGGGAATGACTGGTGGCTGGGTGGACTCGAACAAACCCGAATCCCGATCTGAGAGGGAAGCAGGCCAATACTGTATCCTTGCGATTCCTTTAAAAGCGAGCGCTCCTGTTCCTCCCTGATATGGCTTCTTCTACAACAACGGCGGCCAGCCCTGCCGCAACTACCACCGGTAGTGATAGTTCCAGCTCCGGCTCAAATGCGACGAGTTCGCCTCTTCTGTTTTTTGTCGCATTAGGATTCGGCGTCGTCTTCACCAATCTCTGGTATGTTCCATTCAACTCATCACCACCACCATGCTGGTCTCCTTGAAGGCTCCATTCTAATGCAGCGACACAGGATTATCGTCGGCGTTAAATACTGCTTCCGCTACAACCAACGGAACCGCCAGCTACGCAATGAGGAGACTGGCGACCCGATAGACCTGGTTGCCATGCCTCGCGCCCATCGAAGACGACGAGAGAAGAAGTTGATGACTATGGACGAAGTCAACGAGCGATTCCCCTTGGTGAAATACAAAGTGTGGAGGTCGTCTCGCGCCAACCAAGGTCTTCCAACGGAGGGCGGTATCACGGCTCCCAATACTCGACCACAGAGCCTCAAAGATGAGGATGGCGTTGCCTTTACTGTCCCAGTAGGCATTTCTGCAGCCGCAACTTCGCCCGTAGTGGAGGAGGAGCGGGCGGTATCAAGCACTATCTCTCAGTCATCTCACGATGTATCCGTGGACCCCGCTGTACGACCGACTGGAGTCAACTCTTCTACGGACGTCGCTGCTACCTCTACCCAGCAAGAAACTGGAGGGAACGTGACGGAAGGAAAGTGGCAACACTCCCTGATCAATGAACACGCTGACCTGGAAGAGGACGAAGACGATGGCGATCAGATTCGAAAAGCGGTCCCCGCCGAGTTGCTTCCCAATCCTGGAGATTCGTGTGCAATTTGCTTGGACATCATTGAAGACGATGATGATATTCGGGGACTTGCTTGCGGTCACGCTTTCCACGCCTCGTGCGTCGATCCTTGGTTGACTAGTCGACGAGCCTGTTGTCCTCTGTGCAAAGCGGACTACTATGTTCCAAAGCCCCGTCCTCAGCCACCCGAGGGAGCGTCTGCCTCGGATCGGCAGGGACGCCGTACTGTATCGAGTCGCATTGATGCTCTTGCGAGACCTCCGCGTGCTGCGCATCCTAGGACTCAAATCAATCCTTTCCGGGTGCAGATGGCGTTCACTGGTCGGTTATTCCAACCAACATCCACAGATTCACAAGGCCGATCTCCTCAGGCGGCAGGGCTCTCAGAAGACCCTCTCGGCGAAGCACAAGATCCGAGTCGACCGCCACCTCGAGGGAACTGGTCGCGATTCTTGCCATCGCGTCTGCGAGGGCGCTCTTCCCAAACCCCTACTATCGGCGAGGCTTCTGAGCCATCGGCCGAACTCAATCCTCCATCTAACAACAATCTGCCGGCCGGGCAACAACAGCGTACGCCTGGCCAACTTGAGGCGGGCACTTGATCTCTTGTTTTTCCACGCCATTGACCTTTTTATGATCCTTGATATCCCTTGAATTTTTTATTTATTTTGCTGAATTTAACATCTGGAATGTTCGTCTAGCGCAGCCTTTTCTATGTTAATGACTCTATTCTGTGTAATCTATTGCTTTCCTCGCTCGGATATTGGCGTACGACAGGGTGGTGATCTTGCTGATGGCACCTCGCAATTTACCCCTTTCTTCATCGATTTTACTGGAGGATGAGCAGGGAACGGCGGTCGCTTTCTCTTTACACTATCCTCCCAAGGCGTCGATCTACGCAAAGGTTGGGCATGATCTTTCTTGAACCCTTCTAAGGAAGCCGTCAGAGGGACGAGTATGATTTCGGATATCTGTAACTTGTTTGACAACCACAAAGCTGAACGAATATGAACTACAATCCACTCCCAACTCCCCAACTATCTATAACACTAGAGTACACTGGACCATCGTAGGTCTCAGTTGAGAGAACCGGTTGGCAGTCCACGAGCCGCTAGTGGGCATGAATGAAGGCGGATAGTAACCGAAATCCTTCCCTGTGAAAGAGCAGGTAAATGTGCAGAATGTAAAGCAAAGATGCCCCAAAATCCAACAAAAAACATGAATAGACCCCCGGATCTCGCTTACGCCGGTGCTTTCGAGCCCCCGACTCCGGCCCCGATGACACTCGGAAGTTCTTCTGAGCCCATGCTGAACAGCATACCAACAGCGCTGGTCACTAGAACAATGGCCAAGACACTCACACCGGCAATCAAGAAGAAGGGCGAGCTAATATCTTCCTTTTGGCAAGCTGAACCACCCCAGTAGATCTTCTGCTTCGAGCCGTCACTTTTCGTGCGCACTGTTGCTTGACAATGGCACGCAAAACATTGTGCGTCCGCTGTCGAAGATTTGAGGTAGCAGTAACCATGCCCAGAGCAACTGTTGGTTGCCTCGGAGCAAGACAAGTTAGAGGCGTGACAGACAGGTGCAAGGAGCAAGGACGTATCCAGGCCCTGTGCGGACTTTTGCAGAGTGCCTTGCACATCAGATGCAGATGACCAAGGAAGGCCGGTGTCACGCCGGGAGATCCGTGAAAAGTCCCGAGAGGCATCAGCAGCGGGGACCATCAAGGCAGTGATTTCACGGCTTTCTGACGAAGCCAATTTATCCAAGTTCTGGAAGAGAGACTCGAGATAATTGGTAACGAGCGCGTTGTCGGCGGAGTTTGCCTGGAATGACAGGTGAGCCGAGTGTTATCTTCCTGGAAAGTTTCACAGATTTTTTACCTTGAGTGATAGCCTCGAGGCAGTTGTCTTGTGGTCCTTGCTCGACCAGATTTCTACCGAGTCAAGCAGGTTGAGGAACTCGTGGCTGTACAGGCTCTGGTCTTGGGAGAGCACTGGATCTTGAGAGATACAATCTTTCGCGGACTGTTTCATCGTCATTTGAGTTAGTTCAAAGCTCCTTAGATACTAGGTAGTGTAGGTGCTCAGTACCTGAATGGATTCTGACCCATCGCCTTGGCGATAAGTGCAGCGGTTCTTCATGTCCCCATTTCCCAACTGAGACCCGAGGGAGTCATCCACCAACTTCGGCGACGCATGGGAAACGATAATACTCTGTGGCTGGGACTTTCGAATGCTCGAACCTGTTGGTGCAAGGAAAAGTATAGCTATTAGCCAACAATCCGTTCGATGGGTACTTCATAAACACATACCAACAGCTTCATTGACTCCCTCGACCAGAATCATGTTCCTGCTCGGAGACCCCTGGCTATCAGTTCCACCGAACAGAGAGAATTGAGAGCCAGAAAACTGGTTGATGCGATCCACGATGTCTGTTTCAACCTTCCCGAGGAGGGACTGCAAGGAAGACTGTGTGCGCAGCTCCAAGATCAGTTGAGCAACATCTTCTGATACTGTCCGGTGTCCCAGGCTAGCTTCTCTTTGTTCCTGTTCGTTCGAGGGAAAGGTGAATATCGAAGTTTCCAGGGCATGCGTCCCCATCGCACCCGTGGCCGCCAGGGCCAGGAGCTTGGAGACCAAATGCATGTCGTTGGATAAGGTCGGGGGAGTGTTGAAGTTAGGCGATTACAGTTGATGCAGCTCCGACCATAGGCAAGCCTTTCCTTGGAGAAGCTCCCGGGTGTCGCTGTCGTCTTTGCGATGTGGGTTAGGAAAGTAACGAAAGCTTGACGATGATGTCTCCCCACGGGCGAGTTGTCGGGACACCTACTCGACCTCCGAGGAGGCGGGATTAGCTAAGCATCGGCTGGGCAGATTGTAACTATCCACCGATCTATGAAACTACATAATTCAAGATTAACTACACTCCTGCGGTAAATTCCATATCCTATTGCTTAGATAGATAGTCGGTGTTCAAGAAGGTAACTGAACAAAGAATGATATGTTCCAGATTAGAACCGTATGTTTGGATCCAGCATTATCCTATGTTTCAATAATTGATTGATTTCCCAACTACAGGCTCTGATAAGCCCACGCTATAGGTAAAGCAAAGGGAAAAGGAAATAAGCTTATGGAACTGATGTTCAAAGAGATTCTCAAATATCTACAGGTAGAATTAAAATGACAGCCAGTAATTCCAGCCGCAGACTTCTAGTATGGCTGTAAGACCCCGATTTAACGGCCTCCGTGTGGCTTCTGCTTCCTGGGATTGATATCCCTTAACTGCATCTCCACTGTCCGCCACGCAGACTTGGCCGGATCATATTCACCGCGCACTTCAAATCGGCAGAACCCATTAGGCCCCTTCAAACCCACGGGGCCCGAGATGAAGAAAGTGCCTCGCTGAGGTGTTCGGGGATTCCGAGCCTGGTACTCGTTCAATCGCAACCTGAATGCCAGCGATGCCAGGTGCAGATCTGACCCGGGTCCTAGATCAGGCAATGGAAGGCGTTGTAAAGACGAAATGATTGAAGATGGATGGAGCTCTGGCTCCTCGGTGGGCAGGATATTCTCCGGAGGCTCGTCAGATAATGGGGATTGCACCCTCGGCTGTTCATGGGGGCTGAGAGGGTTGAGCTTCTCATGTCCCGAGAGGATATATCTGCCACTAAGCAATTCTAGCGCATCGAGAGGCTGAGCATCGGGGTCCCGAAGTCGGGCTATTTGCCGTCTGATCAAAAGCGTGTACGCATCCTTGATCGCAAGGGCCACGTGTACAGGCTTCATAACTGTTTGTAGTCGATCGCCAATATCGGTATCCAGGGTTTTGGTTACCCAGGACACACCGTCATCTCCGATTTCAAGACTAGATAGCGGTCATGTTAGTCAGATGACGCTACCGAACTGTAGTTGCGGAGACACATACCCAGAACGCAGATATTCCGGAGGTGCGCGAGGCGGAAATTGATGGACCAGCCAGAATCCGGTCAAGGAAAGGGGGCTTCCCAATATTTGTGACATGCTCTCCGAGGCACTCTTCAGAACAATCGCAGCGAGTTCATCTAGACTCCCGTCAATAAACCCCAGTCCACCAAAGAATCCTGGTTCAAACATACCTCTCAACTTTTGCAATTTCTTCCGATCTCTCGATATGGTGACGAACTCTTGCCATTCAGGATCTGAAGCGGAATACAATTCGCCCTCTTGCAGCCAAGACCACGTGAGAGGAATGAACAGACCGTCTTCTTCTCCCAACTCGTCTTCCGTCAACTTATCATTCCCTCTAGAGGCACGCTGTGGAATGGTGATCTCTTTTGCCTCGGGGCCGGTCTGGTCGTCATGGGTGTCGTCGTCGTCGAATCGAACTAGTACGAAGGAACTCCATAGGTGAAATGCGGTACCGTATAAGATAAATTTGCCCAGGAAGGACCTATAACAAGCCGGAAATCAAGGCAGGTGGTCAGCTTTGCCACTGCAATCCTCGCTTTCTTAACAACCGGGAAGATGGGATACTACACTCACCTGAACCAGGGCCTTCTGAATCTCACATGCCGGACCGCCGCAGGCTGAGGGGGTTGACGAGGGCCAATATGGAAGCGCGCAAACCGTGGTTGAGTTCGAAAGAGCTGCCGGAGCCGGAGCATTGAGAAAACCTCCTGAGGAAGATGCCCGGTCTAACTACACAAGTCAAGATGAAGAAGCGAACAATGGACGTTACTAAGAGTAATTTGGACTTCCGGGCCTCATGGACCGCCGGTCACATGATATCTTATCGAGTGAGATTAGGTCAGCGCCCGATAACGGTCTGGCCTGAGTACCTGAGGAACCGAAAGTGTATAGAGTCATGAAGTCAACCATGTGGTAAATTCTCTATCCCTTGGTATCTTTTTTTTAATGATCTGCGCTGTTTTTACGCTGAGCAATGAACCAGCTAAGAATTCTCCTTTTTTTTTTTTTTTTTCGAAATGACCGCTCTTAGACTTTGCTGATAAACTGAAGTTGTTCCAGGATATAGATTCAATCAACTCGGTACCGATTCCCTACATCCAATCATAGCGTGACCCTCATAGTCCCAAGGAGCAGAAAAATGGAAACGAATTGTCTGATTTCTGTGCCTTCCCGTCGGGTGTAGGCTCTCCACCTAGCTAGGGTCAGAAATCCCGAGTGCAGAGAGTGCCAAGTAAGAATACAAAGAATACAGGAGGTGTGTATGTAACATATAGAATAACAGGCAGATAGCCACGGAAGCTCCGTGGCTTGTGTAGTTTTGTCTATCTAGTCAATAATATAAGCTAAAACCAAGCATGGAGACAGAAAGTAGAAAGTAAGTTTCGTGTACTGCAAGTACGCATACTGTACATGTACAGTGGCACCGCAAAAGTTTCCGACCACCCTTAGCTTACATAATATTCTGCCTGCCATAAACAATTCCAGATTTCCACCAGTATACCCAAATTTTAGTCAAAACAATTGCAAATCTCCAATTTCACGCTACATGCAGGAGGATCCAATGTAAAAAAAAAGAATTCTACGTTTTTGATTTGTGTTTATCATGGCTCGCAATTTCCAGTGAAGGCGGTGTATATCAGGCGGTGAAGGAGGTCGGAAACTTTTGCGGTGCCACTGTACGTAACACACGATTAGCGCAATTCATGAATCCGGGGGTAGTCGGAAGTGACGCGACACTTCCCCCTCCCCTCCGCGGGATCATTCTCCTGCTTACTCCTCCACAGACTTTATCTTACGATCATTCAATTCTCTTAAACTTCAACTCCCTTGTGTTTCAACATTATCAAGATTCAATCTTCCAACACCATGTCGGTTCCTCCTAAATACGCAGGCCTGAAGCTCCTCCGGGCAACCCCGCAGGAGACACAGCATACTCTCGAGCTATGTGAGCTTACATCGACTAATCTGTTGCATTGAGCGTTCGGCAACTAACAAGTACCAGTCCTAGATTATGTGTGCCCGGTGGGTGAAGCCATTGGTCCCTCTTCCGATGCCTGTGGCTAAGAATGTCTTTCCTAGTTCTCTGCCAAACTGTTCAAGACATTCTATGCTGGGGGTCCCACAGTTGCCCAGCAGTATGGCTCCCGGCTTCAGGTAATCTTCCGGCAACAAATCCAGCCATGGCATCCATCCTCTACCCTCACCCACGAGGCAGGTGCAGCAGTCCTTCAACTGGCTCCCGAGAAATTTTGGGAGTTCAGTGCGACCCTGTTCCAGCGCCAGACGGAGTTTTTCGACGTGAACGTGGTGAATGAGACACGGAACAAGACCTATGAGCGCCTGGCCAAGATTGCAGGATCTGTCGGAGTAGACGAGCAAAAGGTTCTCGCTTTGCTGGTGATCCCTGAATCCTCGAACCCTGATGACTTGAACGTGGGCAACCAGGTAACCAATGACATGAAGTGGATGACCAAGGTAGGAGGAGGTTGATCTCAGCCCGGAGCCAAGCAATTCTCTAACACCAGACAGGCAAACCGAGTGGTCGGAGTTCATGTCACACCAACGGTGTTCTTCAATGTAAGAAAGACCACCCACAGGAAGAACGGCCAAGGCACTGACCATTGTCCTAGGGAGTGGAAGAACGTGGGATCAGCAGTAGCTTCACTGCAGCCCAGTGGGGGGAATGGCTGGCAAAGAACGTGGTTTGATGGTCAGGGACATCGATGGGGGCGTATGCATGATATGCTAGGTTTCATTTGTGGCGTGTACATGGGGAGACTGGACCGAGGTGGTCCTGGTGTAGCTGAAGGAGTGGGAAAAATGAATCATATCTCATTCCAGAACTTCCATTAAGAAGCTGTTGTGGACCCTAGTGAACATACTGGAAAAGCATGTCCTTGTGATAGAGAAAAAGAATGGAGAGGAAATGAAATGAAAAAAAAAAACCGACCACGGTTATGTCTCGCTGAGGAACGGGGGAAAAACGGAAAAAAAGTCCAAATGCAGCACCGCCACTTCTTCACGAGTATCGCGAGTATATTACGCCTAGGAAGCATGGGTGTTCACAGAGGCCGCCTAAATCAAGGTTAGCAAAGTGCAATAGGTAAACCGCCCCGAGGATGAAGACGAGGGTAGAACAGAGGAGAACCTACTTGAACAGAAGGATATGAGGCTCTGGTTCGTGTACCTCGTAGTGCTCCCACCCCAAACTCTGTTGTCTGTATGTCAGCTAGCGTGCTCAACTGAGGGTGACGAGGAGCTAGCCGCACCTGTGTAATACCGAGCGCTCGCCATTCTTCCTCCCACAACAACTTCAATGTTCCCTTGGAGCTGTCAAAGTAGTCTGTGGGGATCTTCTTGAGCATGTTCTTGGGCAGCTGCACGTGGCGGTATTCAAACTTGTCGTCCGAGTAGCTAGACCCAATTAGTTAGACATGACCGGACAGCCGCGGGGTAGCAGTTCATTCCATACCGTGCGGAGTAGTGAATGGAGTCGATGAATTCATCTAGACGCTCGCGCTCCGACTCCAAGAGGAGACGGGGCTTCTTATTCCTTCTGCTGGGATCGATATCCATTGTGGGAGGTGAAACAGGAGGCTGCGGGGAGACGTGAAATTCAGGAATCTGCGTTTGGCACATGGCTGGTCAGTCTCGAGTTTTATGGAGCAGAGTTGGAAGATTTTCATTGCAACTGACAGGAGAATCAGCGAGCAGTAACGAGTGAGTGTGGTGGAAATCCGCGGAGGCTCCAAAGAACGGTTGGAGGAGAGTTGGAAGAGGAGAGAAACCAACGACCACGAGGTTTGGTTCAGGGTGTTTTGCCAGAAGATCGGGTTGATTTGCGGGACGCGGAAAATGGAGGGGGGAAGGTTGAGTGCCTGAGGGGCGAGGTGTCAACAAACGGTGGATACCAACCGTAGTTACTAGAATATATACTTGTACTGTATGCACCTTAAGGCTACCCTTGAAAGGTTGTACTCCTACTTGTATAAGTACGTGCTCGATGGGAGTCCGAGTGCTATCTTAGCTGCGTAGCGGGTACATGTACATAGTCTGCGCCTGCTCCCTGGATATATCCAAAACGTTGGGTATTGTGTTGCTATGCAAACACAGAGTATTATGATAACACTTGGCAATCATACAAGTTATACAATAGTTGAGAGTGGCATCTTCCGAGCTCAAAAGTCCCACTTCTAAGAATCTATAACTTCAAAAGATTTCATACAGGAGTTCAAGATCTCTCATAAGTAGAGTTCAAGACATTATTGTTCCACATGCCCAATCAAATGGGACCGATGGTAAAATACGGTATTTCACTACCCGTTGCCTTCTCTTTGACTGCCATTCTCCGCACATTCCAACCGGTATGTACCGTACCAAACTCCTCCTGTCAATACCACTTACCTAAGGCGGCGGGTCTCCACTTGGATGATCGCAGCGCGTCTGCACACGTCGAGGTATGAACTCTCATAGTTCCTTGTTCGCATTTTAGCTCTTGAGCTTTCTCTTCCAGACCCGTTATATCCTTGATTTGGAATCACTCTCTATAATCTCGAAATGAGTACCAAGAGGCGTGGGGCGGCTGCTGCTTCGCCCGACGTGAGGCTCCGCGGCCAGAAGCGCCGGAAGGTGTCTGTAAGTGGCCGCACTCTTGTCATGCACCCTCCCCGGCCTCCACGAGGGACCAACCTCGGTCTAGAGAGTCTATCTGGACTCATCTCGGCTGATGGATGATGTTGTCTCTTTGCGCTACCCCCCAACCCCTTTTTCCGGGGCCAATGGAGCTTTGCGACAAGCTGGCATGGTGACGCGCAGCATGACCGGCATGGGTAGCTTTGATTTGCGCCGCTAACAAACATGCGCATCTAAATAGGAAGAAAGCCCCGTGGACCCCGAGGAATCCGACCATATACCGTCTCAGGAGAACTCCGAACCCGCAGAAGAGGCTGAAGCAGAGGAGGGCTCTGTAGCCCAGGATGACGACGAGGAGTCCGAGGCAGACTTTGAGGGCGATAGCCTTCAGGCTGCGCAAGACAAGATCATGACCGAATTGACTCGGTTGAAGGATGCCGAGTGAGTCCTCGGTGACCCCCATGCGCACCAAGCTGTCGGGGCTGACAGGGTTTCCAGTGGCGAAGACGTCGCGTATCCTTTCATTGGGAAGCCCGATCGCAACCTTTATCGCGACTACTATGAGATCATTCAGCACCCCGTGTCACTACGAACGATCCAAAAGCAGGTCCGCGGTACCGATAGTCGCAAGAATCCGTCCAGGACGACCGCATTCCCCACATGGAAATCCTTTGAAGAGGAAGTCGCCTACATCTGGCGCAATGCAAGGGAATACAACGAGGACGGTAGCGACATCTCGATGCTCGCAGGGATTCTAGAGGTAAGGCTTCCCTTCCTCACCACGCTAGAACCCGCCCCCAACGTGACTGAGACTAACGTCAAAAACAGGAGCATTTCAAGCGACGGGTAGCAGAAGCCAAGAAGCATGTCCCGGATCCCAAGGTAGATGGTCACCCCGAAA
Source organism: Penicillium sp. PF1803 (assembly GCA_023626575.1). NCBI lineage: Eukaryota > Fungi > Ascomycota > Eurotiomycetes > Eurotiales > Aspergillaceae > Penicillium > Penicillium sp. PF1803. The sequence continues at coordinate 77,862 of JAMAGZ010000111.1, read as the reverse complement.
TGCCTCGCATCAAATTGAAAATGGGCGCGAGGGATGTGGAACCCAGGTCGCAAAGGTTAACCTTGAAGATGGCTGGGCAGACCTCCGAGACTCCTTCCAAGGATGAGGGAGCACCATCCGGCGTCACAGTCGATAAAGAATCATTGAAACGACAGCAAGAGCTCGTCCGAACCGGATCGGCCAGCCAAGAGGCCGACACACATCGCATGTCCCCGCGAAACAGATCCCTGCGAAGACATCTCGTCAGCCCCAGCAGGTCTAGTGCTGCTACTACCCCATCTATATCGGAACAGCCACAAACTGGGCCTGCGGGTGCCAAAGATCCGACCGGTGTGATCAAGAGCGAAGCTTCGGGGCTGGTGTCCCAGCATCCCGAAACAACGCGACCTCTAAATGGCCTGCACGGTGTTCCCTCAGAGCCCCATGAGAGTAAGGCGTGGCCCCAGACGGGCAGCAACCCTGATCTCAGGTTTGTGACTGACTCTTCGCTGCACCCTATAGCTCATATCCCGCAAGCAGTCGCCGCATCTCCATTGGATTCGCTTTTGAGGCGACCAGGTCAGGGTGAGTGGATTCCCTACCATATTCCCTTGTGTGATTGACAACACTCGAGGCGACGATGAGGAAAAAAAGAGAATGAAGGGAGATGGACCGGGCTAACAGCACCATAGATGCCAACTCGGCGCTGATCCGAAACGTACAAATCGCCACTCATCCTTCCCTTTCTTTACAACATGGCTTGAGCTTGGACATTCCACCATCTGCCACGCTTTCTCAACAATCAATCACGATCAACCTCCCTGCGTCGCATAATCTGCTGACCATCAGGCCGACGGTAGTCTCTGGGACAGCACAGAGGCATGTCAAGATGGTTGCCCTGGTAGGCATGCAACGGCTTCACCCATCGGTAAGCGATGCATCTGGACTGGCGTATGATATCCCACTTCACCCGGGGACAACCAAGATTGATCTGGAAGCCATTGCTGGCCCAGCAAGGGGAGTTCCCAAGACTGGACCGCCTGGCTCGGAGATTGACTATGAGCGGGTAACTATTTTCTTGAACTTGTTGCGGTGACCGGGTGGAGGCTCAATTATACCATGACACCGACGGAGGATCCCGAGACTATGTACTTAGGAAGATCAAGTTTTTTTTTTTTTTTTTTTTTTTTTCGTCTTTTCTATTCTATATATTGTCGCCTTACAATTTTTGTTCTGTTATGTTCTTGTCCTTGGTCGGATGAATTTGGCTGACAGTCTTCACCGTAATCTTAAGCGAGGGGATGATTTGTTTACATATTGTCAATGTTGAATTCTGGTGGGATTAAGTCTTTGCAAATTGCCACTGTATTATTATTTTGTCTCTAACTGCCGTCCTCGGTACAAAGGCAATCGTATCGCCGTGATGCTAAGTTTTTAATGAGAAGTTTCTATCATGAAAAAAGCTTGATCGCAGTGGCGAGATCTTATCGGAGGAGTGGTAGACAAGAAGAAAAAAAAAAAAAAAAAAAAAACACAAACTCGCAAAACCCCGGAACCCGCCCGGCACGTGACTCACCGCTCCCGCAAAGTTTTCTGCCCAGCGATGTGTGGCATTGCGTTTATAAAAAAATTTCAGTCCCGGCACAACCCCTCCTTTCAACCCTTTCCCACTCTCCAAAATCACCACCACATCACACAATGGCGGACCTTCCGGTTTACGACGGAGCGATCGGTATCGATCTTGGTATGTTTTATCGCCAATCGATCCTCAATTTGTCTAATTTACTGACTTTGGCTCTTTTTTCTGCTTAGGCACCACCTACTCTTGCGTTGCCAACTATGAGGGCACCAACGTCGAGATCAGTGCGTTTCCCTCGCCTGCCGAGATCTTCCCTGCAAAGCTAACCAAATGATCAGTTGCCAACGATCAGGGTAGCTACACTACCCCCTCCTTCGTCTCTTTCACCGACAAGGAGCGTCTGATCGGTGAGGCCGCCAAGAACCAGGCCGCTATGAACCCTAAGAACACCATCTTCGACATCAAGTGAGTTTTTCGCCCGATCGCTCAATTCCTCCACATTCTCCATTTTTACCCGATCTTTTGCGGGTCTATATTTTGTTGGATGAAATTTGTTTCTAATTGGCACACAACACAGGCGTCTGATCGGTCGTCCCTTCGATGACCCCATCGTCAAGAAGGATGTTGAGTCCTGGCCCTTCAAGGTCGTTGCTCAGGGTACCGCCCCCGCCGTCGAGGTCGAGTACCTCGGTGAGAACAAGACCTTCACTCCCCAGGAGATCTCTGCCATGGTCCTCATGAAGGTGAGTTGAAAACCCCTACTACAATCGCTTGCCATTGACCCGTATACTGATACACCGAAAAACAGATGAAGGAGGTTGCTGAGACCAAGCTCGGCAAGAAGGTTGAGAAGGCCGTCATCACTGTGCCCGCCTACTTCAACGACAACCAACGTCAGGCTACCAAGGATGCCGGTGCCATTGCTGGCCTTAACGTCCTCCGTATCATCAACGAGCCCACTGCCGCTGCTATCGCTTACGGTCTCGGTGCCGGCAAGTCTGACAAGGAGCGCAACGTTCTGATCTACGATCTCGGTGGTGGTACTTTCGATGTCTCCCTGCTGAACATCCAGGGTGGTGTCTTCACCGTCAAGGCCACCGCTGGTGACACTCACCTTGGTGGTCAGGACTTCGACACCAACCTGTTGGACCACTTCAAGAAGGAGTTCCAGCGCAAGACTGGCAAGGACCTCTCCGGCGATGCCCGTGCCCTCCGTCGTCTCCGCACTGCTTGCGAGCGTGCTAAGCGTACTCTGTCCAACGCCACCCAGACCACCGTCGAGATTGACTCTCTCTTCGACGGTGAGGACTTCAACTCCTCCATCACCCGTGCCCGTTTCGAGGACCTGAACGCCAAGGCCTTCTCCGGCACTCTGGACCCCGTCCAGCAGGTCCTCAAGGACGCTGGCATGGAGAAGTCCAAGGTTGACGAGATCGTCCTTGTCGGTGGTTCCACCCGTATTCCCCGCATCCAGAAGCTCCTGAGCGACTTCTTCGATGGCAAGAAGCTCGAGAAGGTAAGAATTGATCTCCTGAAAATTTCTCGAAAGAATAACTATGCTAATTAATACCGTTGATATAGAGCATCAACCCCGATGAGGCTGTTGCCTACGGTGCTGCCGTCCAGGCCGGTATCCTGTCCGGCAAGGCTACCTCCGCCGAGACCCAGGACCTGCTCCTGCTCGATGTCGTTCCCCTCTCCCTTGGTGTCGCCATGGAGGGTAACATCTTCGCCCCCGTTGTCCCCCGTGGCCAGACCGTCCCTACCATCAAGAAGCGCACCTTCACCACCGTCGTTGACAACCAGAGCACTGTCCAGTTCCCCGTCTACCAGGGTGAGCGTACCAACTGTGCTGACAACACCTCCCTCGGCGAGTTCACTCTTGCTCCCCTTCCCCCCATGCGCGCCGGTGAGGCCGCTCTTGAGTGTGTCTTCGAGGTCGATGTCAACGGTATCCTGAAGGTTACCGCCACTGAGAAGACCTCCGGCCGCTCCGCCAACATCACCATCTCCAACGCCGTCGGCAAGCTCTCCAGCACCGAGATTGAGCAGATGGTTGAGGACGCCGCCAAGTTCAAGTCCAGCGACGAGGAGTTCACCAAGAAGTTCGAGTCTCGCCAGCAGCTCGAGTCCTACATCTCCCGTGTTGAGGAGATCGTCTCCGACCCCTCCATGTCCCTGAAGCTCAAGCGCGGTAACAAGGAGAAGATCGAGTCTGCCCTCAGCGACGCTATGGCCCAGCTCGAGATTGAGGACTCCACCCCCGAGGACCTCAAGAAGAAGGAGCTTGCTCTCAAGCGCCTGATCACCAAGGCCATGGCTACCCGTTAAAGGGAGAGATGAAAATAGGATGACCAATGCTTGCTCTATTCCCGGACGGTATCCGGCGAATGTCTGCGCCATATAGATCTTTGGGGCAGCGTTCGGTCTATGTTTTTTTTTTGTTATTTCAAACCGGACAAACCTGGGCGCAGTTTCTTTTTCCTTTTTAAGATGTTAAAAAGTACGCCTTTTATGTAGACGAGGATCGACGTTGCAAATTTAATGTGTAACGACCTTTTTTCTCCATTATTTTTTTTTATTTTTTTTTCCACTCATCGTGTACTCCGTAGAGCAGTATACATTGACCAGATCTGGCTTCTTTAATCTTGGGATCTTAACATATACAGATAGTTTAAATCTATCTACTTCTTCAATCTACATGCATGTGCACTACTGCAGGTGGTGGTGGACTTGGGACCGCTTTCTGGCAATTTTTATCTTATCTCGATAGCTTCCCCATCCTTTGTCACTCTTCAACTTCCTGCTCTCCCTCGCCATTTATACCATTGCTCCTCCAACCCACTCCCTATTCATATTCACTACACACCATGAACCGCCTCGTGACCCGATTACCACTACGTCTCCTCCCTCAATGCCGTCCGCCGACCCAATCCCTGCGATTCGCAGTGGCTCCTAGTCCCAGCTTGACTTTCCGCCAAAGTCGTAGCTTCACCAACTCACCAGCGCTATACAAGAAGAAAGACAAGGCAGCGAAGAAGGGAAGCTCCAACTCAGACGCTGAGTCTAGCCCTGCTGCGGCGGCGGCCACGGAAGATCCGTTCGACCTTTCCACCCTCAACACAGGCATATCGACGGCCATTTCCAGATTGAAAGATGATCTGTCCAAGCTTCGCGCGGGCGGGCGATTCAATACTGCGACTCTGGAGGGCCTGAAGGTCCAGCTGAGCAAGGATATTCAGGATTCTGTCAAATTGGGTGATTTGGCCCAGGTTGTGCCCAAGGGTGGCAGGATGGTGACCATCCTAGTGGCGGAGGAAGAGGTTAGTGAAACCATTTTGCGCGAATGAGATTCATTGTCGCATTACCAGGGCTCTAACAAGACGATGTCAATTTCTAGTACATCAAACCCGTTACTTCGGCGATTGTATCCTCGAATTTGTCCTTGACTCCCCAACCCGATCCTCACAACGCGCTTCAACTGAATATCCCCATTCCTCCTCCTACCAAAGAATCCCGGGACAAGAATGTCCAGGCTGCCAAGCAGGCCTTTGAAAAGGCTTCTAGTGCTGTCCGCGATTCCAGAGGCGCCATGCACAAGCGTCTACAAGATATGCAGAAGAAGAAGCTTGCCCGACCTGACGACGTGCGGAAGGCTCATGATCATATGGAGAAAGCTACGGAGAAGGGACAGAAGGACGTCAAGGAGCTATTTGATGCGGCCAAGAAGTCCTTGGAACAGGCATAAAAACTGGAGCAACGGACAATAGCCAGTGGGTCATGCTTTTTGTAATATAGTCACATTGTAAATCTAGATACAGAGGGAACAAAAAGGTGGTGGGCGAATACCACCCCGGGAAAAACACATAGCGCCTAGTGGGAGACAGAAAAAAAAATCGATATCAGAGAATCAATATAATACAAAACAGCAAAATCCTTATGCAAATGCTAATTCAATAGCACCTAGGAGCGCTTGACACGACTGGATGCCAGCAGCGACTCGACCTTGGCGAGGAACTGGGGTCGCTTGCCAGCTGTTTGATAAGTTGCGTTATTGCGGATATTCCTCAACACGTCACCCATGATAGCTGGCTGGTCCTTGCCAGTCTCCAGAGTGGGATATTTTCCTTGCACAAAGGTCTCCATCAACTTTTGTGTGTGTTCCGCACTGACGGGGTTGAATTTGATATCACGAGGCTTGACAGTCTCCCCCTTCTTCAGAGAGATCTTCTCCGCTCGTTCTTGGGACAGACACTTAACTTCCTCCAGGGCCTGGGCCTTCTCAGCCTCACTCTCGAACAGAACGCTCTGTCCCTTCCAGAGACGCCGACCCAGCTCATAGGGCGGAACGTAGCCGCCCGGGAAGCGGCCACTGAGGGTAGAAAGCTTCTCCAGAACAGCAGCGGAGCGGGCATTCACATCCGTCGGCAGTGCGGGCCAAGTAGCCTTCAGTGTCGAGAAATCAATTTCCCGGGGCTCATAGCGGATCGGCACCGGACGACCCTTGGACTCTGCGTCCAGCTCGAGTTGCTTGATAGCAGCAGCGGTAGCCTCATCGTCATCGATATCATGTTCTGAACGACGGTTTTGGGTTTTCCGTCGGGGTTTCTGGCCGCCCTTCGCAGCGGGCTTGCCCTTGCGACCTGGGATCTGCTTGCCAGGCGGTCCAGTGCGGAGTCTAGGCTTGCGGATGATCTTGGGAGGTTCACCACCAGCACGGGGTGCTGCAAATGATCTGGCATCGATTGCCCGGGCTGCTGGACGGGGCTTGTTCTGGGATCCAGGGCCAGGGGGTCTGCTGGAAGCTCGAGGCTTGCGAGGGGGGCCCGATGTCGCCGGTCTCTGGTTGGGTTTGCCTTGAGCTGTCCGGACATAACAATTAGCAATCTTCAATAGCTATGACGCCATCTTAATTATGCCATTGAGCCACTAGGCAATGGTGCCGGGGTGAACGGGAATTGTGTGTATCGCATACCTGCTGGTGGACTCGGACCCTCCGAAGCAGCCGCAGAAGAGGCAGAGAAGTGACGGACAGGCATGGTCATGCCCATCCAGGCACGGTCTCCATGCTGGGCAAGCTGCCTTAGCTGTGACCGGATCATTGTGTTATGAGGAAGTGGTGGACGTGCAACGACTTCTGAGATGTTGGCTCCGGCGGGAACACAACTTTTGCAGGAACCAGAATAGACTCACGTGATATGTGAACTCGAGTTGTATTGGGTTTGCACCAACAACTTGAAGCTCTTAGTCTTATGAGATTCGGCTGATTGTAGAATCTATCCCAATCCAAGTATCTTTTATACATCAAAATACTACACCAATTGTCTCAATTCTATCGTGTATACTCGTCCATTGATACTCTCCTACTCATCCAGAAGGCGGTCAGTTAAGTAAAAGGCGGTCAATCAAGTCAACCCCGGCAGATTTATCTGGGGTACAAAACAATTACCAGAACCATATCATTTACATTCTTCCAACTACACATCCACTGAGCTCATCCATACCCTCCAAGCCACACTCACAATGCTCCGCCGAAAGCCAACCGCCATCGCAATCACCACCGAAGACATCGCCGCCTTCGAAGAGTCCCGACTCCGCAAACAGAATGAGAACCGCGAGCCTGAACAAGCACAGGGTTCCAGCGCTAAGACCCACGTCAATCCGAGTGATGAGCTTAAGCCTCTCCCCGGTGATAAGGCTAGGATTCTTCGTCGGGAAGAGAGGATTGGGCTTGGTTCGAGGGGGTGATTTGGCACGACGGCATGTCTGGCTGGAACTATACCCACGCTCCCACGACTATCTTTATCACTATCACGACTGTCACAAATATCACGATACATACACACAGGCCGGAACTCAGCTCTCATGGCTTCCTATTGGGCTCTATCGCGTTTCGTCAAGGGTCATCCAGTCGGTGCGAAGTCTTCTATGACATTCGCGGCGGGATATAAGGAACACAACAACCGCCTTCAAGATCATTTCAAAGGGTTTGGACTGGGGCTTGAACTTGTTGAAAGACAACTACGAATTGCTTGCAAAAGCAACCGCCACGATTCTCATTTGTCGATATCTCCACACCCATCACATATGACATACCATGAGAATCTTGGTCACCAATCCAACCGAAGATCTACTACTCCTTTTCACATTATATTCGACCAAGACACAATCTAAGCATGTTGGATAGAACCTTACAGAGAAGCCTACTAGACAGCCACTTTACTCCACTTAATGAAAGAGCCAATGATCCAATGATCCTCTCAGTGATATATGTTCTCTTCAACAAATGCTTCTAGACCTTTTTCATCGTGATGTACAGTAGGAATCATACAATCCATTCTTCATTCAAATCAACAAGCGGCGTCTTCCCAATGCGAAGACAGTCGCTGAAAGACATCCCCAATTCAGTCAGTCATAGCCCAGCCCTTATATCACCCATTGTAGGTAGGGCGTCCTGTGGCGAAAAAGCCCAAGATAAAGTGAACAAAACAAGAGAAAAAAGTGTCACAAGAGATAGGGGAATCAGGATAAGAGCAGGAACAAAGGGTTGGAGACAGGCTGGCTCTGGTCCAGGCGTAAATAAGTAGATAGACATGTCGCAAAGAAGTCGAGAGATGTAGAGGTAATTCGGCAGTGTCATCACCCTCGGTGCCGCTTGATCATATTATCACTCATGTCCGTGGAATAATTCCACCGTCTCTTCAAGCCCTGCGGGTCATACACGCTTGCCACGCTTTGTTGCCAATCTCGAGCACTGAACACGACGGGGGGCGCCTGGAACTGTGGCGGTGACACGGATTGGGTCTGCGGGACTGTCACCTTGGATGGCGAGTCATATTGGATCGGGTACTGTTGGTTCACCATGTTCGACATTGGTTGAGCGGTGTTGTTCATGGGCATGGGAGGAGAGTTTGTGCTGACGGTTGAAGGGTTGACAGAGAACGCCATATCCCATTGACTATTTCACAAGTTAGCAATGCAACACCACAACATGTACACTGTTACTAGATCCAGATCACATACTTGATAATACGCGTAGGGTCCCAGCTATTCTCATCAACTAAAGGAGCCTCGAGGGGATGTGTTGTAGGCGGTTGATGGGGGACCATTCCAAGGGATTGTAACTGGGAGGAGGTGTCCGACTTTGCGTCTGATTCAGCACCAGCAGATATCGGAGGGGTCATTGGATGTGCGTTGAAACCCACTCTGGATTGGACATTGCTTGACATTTGGGTTAGGTGTGGATGGTAATGCGCGTCCATGGGGGGACTGGGCTGGTATGGCTCCGAGGGACTACCGTAGGGAAAGCTCGGTTTCAGTTCAAAGGGTCGGTGAGTATCCGCGGAAAAGGCCAGTCGGAGGGAGTCGATTTGTGCCTGGATCTCTTGCATGGGCCAGGCTGTGGAGCATTTCTCCAATATGCGCATGTGGCGTGTGAAATATTCTCGGGCGTCTGAGTTGAATTCCGGGTTTGGGGAAGTGATTGCGATCTGTAGGGGTCAGATAATTCATTCTAACCAACACAGTTCTTCGACTGCGGCCCACTTACCAGGTGAAGCATAGTGCAAGTGAGAATGCAATAAATTGCAAAATTGATCCCTCTCTGCATGTACAGCAAGCCAGACAACCCGAATCGCTCCAGGATAGCTTCCTGCAAACGACAAATACTCTTTGCCGAGGTATAACACATTGAGAAATGAATTTTCCAGTCACTACCTGCTGTAAAGGACTGGGACGCCATAAGCTGAGGACGATGCAGCAGAATGATGGCCAGGTGACAGTGGCAGTGCATGTTGCCCACGAAATGAGACGGAATCCATGGAGGGGCTCCATCTGATGGGTAATTCACCTGCAAATCTGTAGGTAAATTATGTAGCCAGTCGTCGAAGAGCGGGTTCTTCTGTACGAGACGAGGGTCCGCTCCCCAATCTTTCTGCTTTTTGATTTTGTGGTATACGTCGGCGATGATGCGAATGTGGTGTGCATTACGGACAAAGTAGGCATATTGTCTGGAGCGTTCTGTTTCGTACTGATCCAAACCTCTGATATCCAAGGTTGGGCGCATATCGACAGTTTCGGGGTCAACGCCGTAGTCAGAGCGGCCTAAAGAGAATATCATTAGAAAATCCTACCAACCTGGTAAAAAAGGAATTGTTTTGAAGGGTTATTTACTCACCTTGGGGTGCCCCGATCATCACCTCAACCACCAGAATTGCCTGCCACACCCGAGTGCTCACCAAGCATTCGATGGGGCTCAAGTCACAGGGTCGCCCTTCGGCATGGCCACTATAATGTTCATGGATATCGAGGTCCTTGGCCATGGATACGATGGTTTTGACGGTCTGCCATGACCGATAATAATAGCCCTTCTTGGGCAATGACTCTCTTGCCTTGAGCAAGAGAAGCAAGGCTTGGATGGTGCTTAACCGCGGAACATCCATAAAACTAGACTCGTGTCCTAAAGAAAAGAATCAGCGTTTAGATACCGAACGGAATTCCCCGTGCTAAGTGATCAAGTTTCCCGGACTTACTGTTCGCCATAGCAAGCCATTGGGCACCTTCCGAAGGCTCATCAGATAATCGCCCCGCGCACGCAAACAGGGCTTCGAGGAGGAGTGGAGATATAGAGGAGCGGTCATTTTGCCATTGGTAGTACAGGTGAGCGCGGGGAATCACGGGAACGTAAGGATGGATTTCGTCAAAGTAGATCTTGAAGTAATTCATCACGTCTTCGTCATCGGGCATCAACTCGGGTGGGATTCGAATCGTTGCGCCTGCTCCTGTGCTAAGAGGGGGCAGCCGTTCTTCCACTTCGTCTTGGACAGGAGCCTCCGGTTCAATAAGATCTTTCCTTTGTCGCCGGATGTATGGAGCTGAGTCGAAGTGTTAGTACTGGCGATACGCCACAGACCGAGGGTCAAGGAAACCGAATAGAATTGAACCATACCGATGCCCGATTCGTCAATCTTCAGCTCTCCAAGAACATCGCTAAGATTGTCCGCCGTGGATTGATCGTTCTCTGCAAACACGCTCCGATCTGGAGTTGTCAAGTGTGGAGGTTGAGGCCCCGGAAATACTTGGGGTTGTTGTTGATATGACTGGTGTTGCATGACCATGGGGGATGATCGCATGTCGTTATACATTCCGGGCTGGATCGGAGGAGGGGCGTGAACAAATTGGCCATACATGCCCATTCCGTCGTAAGGTGGCATAGATCCCATCGGAGCTTGATTGGGATTTCTGTAGGCCGGAGGCACCGGGAAGGCATGGTGCGAGGGTTCGGACGTGGCAGAGGAGGCGCCAACCTCCTGCGCAGATTCCATTCCCTCATTGACAAAGTCTCCATCTTGACCGATGGTGGGAGGCACACAAACCAACTTCAAGCGAGTGCATGCCGAGCATGGCCATGTATTTGTCGTGGCCGCATCACACTTGATTTTTCTTTTCCGACAACCATTACACGCCCGCATCACTGGAATGGTCAGTCCGGTCATCTTCGGTTTCTTTACATACAGGATGGGCTCGCTTACCTTTCAGCCTCTTGTGCCGATTGTGTTCATCGACGAATACATAATCTAAGCGAGCCAAAAATTAGTCACCGTCTCGTAATTCCATATGGCCCTTGCCTTTGGCAGGGGAGAGATATACTTTTCTGGCCATCTCGGGGAGGTCCCGAGGGAGGCGCAAATGAATAGCCTTGCATGTTCTGATTCCACCCCAAAGGACGAAACTCGGGCAGAGGTTCACGGTGTCGCGTGCTATCAATCCGAACAATCTATCCACAAGGGCCTGCCTTCCAATGGAAATAATGAATGTCGAGATGAGAACTGGCGATTTGAATGTAATATTTGAGCGCGCGGCCACAAATCCGAGCGTCGAGTCGCGCCGAGGGATAGATTTAGGTCACGGTATCGGGCGACAGCGCTGATCGCAGTGATTGATAACTCGTTTATGATGAGCGAATCACTTGACTCGGTTTGACCACAGTTCTAATCAGGTTTAAACTGGCCGGCGCGATGAGCCGGCGCAGGTCGAGAGAGATATCCGAGCTTCGGTCGCGTTACGGTCGGCCGGACAGAGACAGGGCGACGAAGGACGAGAGATTGACGCGCACTTCGGAGCAGCCGGGGAATGAATTTGAAATCAAGAGGATTGTCGCGCGCAAGAGTGTAGGGTAGTAATGGAGACAGGGATGTTAATGCTATTAACCGAGTGAGCGGGAAGGTTAGTTGTGCGGTCATGCGATCGGCGCGTGGGGGAGAAGGTGAGGTTAGTTAACATACAAAGGAATTAAAAGGTTGAGCAAATGCCGAGTCACAACGGGCATCGTGAAGATGGGCTCAGGATCAGGGTGGAGACATTAGGGAGGGTTGGAGAAGGAGGTGGTTACGGAGTCGAGAGAATGTTGTTTGGTTTGGGAATGAGGGAATAAGATTTGGGGGGGGGGGGGGGGGTTGATGATGGAGGTGGTGGATGGGGTGGTGGAGAGCAGTTGGCACTACGAGAAGAGGAGAGGAGAAGAGCAGGAGAGAGGGGCTGCTGCTTAGTGGAAAAGGGCGGAGGGCAGAGAGACCGAGAGAGACTCAAGAGAGTACGGGATAGTGGGCACAAGAATGAACAAGAGGGAAGAGGAGTTGAGAGGGGCTGCCAAGTGATTTCCAGAGAGGATCAGAGAAGAGGCAAAATTATCCAGCTCTTCCAGCTCTTCCAAGTAACTAACTTAGTTACTGTAACTGTACTTACTAAAGTAGTGTTGACCGAGTCCGTCCAATAGTCCCATGCTAGTCCAATCGTAGTGGATTCGGGGGAGGGGCGATCCAGATTGCCTCCTGAAGGGTTACGACGTAATATACTCTCTCCTAGTCTTCTCAGGCTAAAAAGGAGATCATTAGTACATAGTAGATACCGTACATTATTGATTCAATGAGAGGAGGTCAAAGAGTCACGAGAGGGTATGCTATGATACATATAGATATATCTTGAACATTAATTCTATACTATATACGGAGTACACACTGACAATTAAAATTATCTTCACATGGCAAAGAGTATCTTATTATAACTCTCCTCTAGACTAGACTGATCGCTCCTTCACATACTACTAATAATCACTAGCCGCGACCATGATTCAAGCTAAAAAACTAAAAAAACGCCCCCCGACGGACGGAGAAATCTACGTATAGAAGACCCCTGGTGGTCCGCCATCCCTGGTGGTCCGCCATACGTAGTCCTTGCATAACCCAAGACTCCCTATAACGTCAAGTATACAAATGCCCCCTACCTCCAGAAGCTTGCGAGGTACTCGCAGGAGTTGTTACTACAGTATCCTCCACCTTCTGACTTTCTGACAGACACTATTGTCTGACTAACCCGGCCTCTTAATCTAAGACTACTACCTAAAAGACTCTAGGTCTGACAGTAGTGGCTGGGGAATTTGACAGGAACTGGACATATGCTCTCCGTCTTTGTCAGGTCGAGACCTCAGACAGCTAGTCAACTAGTCTGACCAGCAAGCTAGCTAGGCTGATCCTCGTGCTGTGACGGTTGTCTCCTCCTTCACTCCCTGAGTGGAGAAGGTGGACGTTTCAACAGACTCATCCAGGAAGAACAGTTACAGGGCAGGAATGGTGTTTAATCAATATTTAACCATAACTATTCGAATCCACTACCAAAGAATCTAAATGGAGCCTCGGGATTCGGGAAAAATCACCATGGATGAATACGGTATACGGTAAAGGAAAGATTCGTTCACCACATGGCAGATAATCTATCATGATCCACTCATCCACTTTTTCTATTCGGAAGCCCTCCTTCTGTACCTTTCCTTTTCGTCCAGCCTCTGAGCCTTCCAGGGTAAACTTAAGCCACTAGTGAATTGATGGATTGCGCAAACCAACAGGTTCTCCACTCACCACCAAGATTAATCATCGTAAATCACTCGGGATGTCTCCAATGTTTCGCCGACTAACAGATTGGAAGAATAATATGGATTATATGGATCACTCTCGTACCTGAGATTTTCTTTCTCTTTCCTTTTATAGGGCTTCAGGTCAAGAATTATCCTACAGATGATTGCTACTTCTACTACTACTATTAACTATGTACTCCGTGCTACAATCTTACCGGAAGAATACCTGCAGGACCGGAAAATTATAGCGAAACCTTCCTTGCCCCCCTCCTCCATTCTTCTGCAGCGGTGAAGTCCATAGGCCGAGGTCAAAAAACGTACTCGGTTTCTCCGGGTTCATTCGGATGAAACATGAAACTTCCCTTTGTCCCCTCCTCCTCCTCTCTTGACTTTGGCGCCAAAAAATCCCATCTACCTGGAATCAGGATGCAGCACCAGTTCCATTTGTGGCCACTGGCACCCCCCTCTTACTTTTTTAGTCTAGAAAGCGTATAAAAGTGCGAGACCCCATTGGTGCCCTATGTTTCAAAAGTGCTTTCGAACTTTCGAAAAGGGGAGAGAGAGAGAGGGGGACCACATTCTGGGATTATGGATAAGCTAACGAAGTGGGACCCCCAGTAGATTCTGGAAGGCCACACGAACTGGAACGGCCATGGTTACAAGTTACAACTTTTGAACTTACTCAAGCTGGGAATGCCTCGGTGGAGAACCCAAAATGCATGGCGGTATTGGCGTCTGTCTTCTCTGCAAGGCCCCCCGGTCAATGGCCACCATGACCATGGTGCTTGATCCTTCCTTCCTGATCGACTCGGACTCGGCAAGTTGTCAGGGGCAAAATACCCGGGCCCTAGTAACCTAGTCTCCTACCAAAACCCACGTCGATCCCATTGCCCAAGCTTCTGGGATATGGCGGGGGGAAAAACGGATTTTCTTTCGATCGATCGACGGGTTCTCGGGTTAGAACTTAGTAGGTACGGGTATAACCTCAATTTTGGGTTCGGGATCTCATCATTGGTCATTGAAGATATAACCATAAATTTGCTAGATCTGTAGTCTGTCCTCCATTCTATGGTGGAATAATAATTGAATCGTCAGGCAGTCAAATAGTTTTATCTCCGTAGCTCCGAGGAAGGGGGGGGCCATTTTGGTCATCACATCATCCTGAGCCGCGCGGGGTTGACGATGATTCGAAGAAAAGAGCCGAGGATCCTCCGAGGCAATCCACAAAGCACGTGAACTGAGATAAGCCTAATCTGCTAATCTTCTAATCTTGTTATCTCTTATCTCTTATCATCACGTTTTTTTGCCCCTCCGAACCCTCTCCGATATCACCAACCATCACAGACATCAACCTCACACTACATACTACCTATATCCGGACTCACCACACTCTATTATACCAACCCAACCGACCACCATGGCGGAAATGCAGAATTCCAATCCCACTATCCTCAATGCTGCAGATCTCCCCACAAGATCACGCTCCACAGAGAAAAAAACAGGCGACTACGCACTCGGTATCTTCGCCGCAGTGCCCCAGCCAACAGACTTTCTCTCGTCCGATTCAGAGGGCGACGAAGATCTACTCGAAGAGCCAATTGATGAACAAGAGATTTACGGTAGGTTAACCCATCTTTATTTCCCTCAATACAAATATTGTCTGGATCACCCACAACTAAGACCACCCCACAGACCTAATCAAATCCATCTCCGACCCCGAACACCCCCTCTCCCTCGGCGAACTAGCCGTCGTCTCCCTCCCAGATATCTTCATCAAACCCACCCTCCCGAATGTCCCCTCCTCGCCCCTCCAAACAGTCACCGTCCTGATCACCCCCACAATCACGCACTGCAGTCTCGCCACCGTGATCGGACTCGGAGTCCGAGTGCGACTAGAGCAATCTCTCCCGTCACGGTTTCGTGTGGACGTGCGCATTAAGGAGGGGACTCATAGTACCGGTGACGAGGTTAATAAGCAACTCGGTGATAAGGAGCGGGTTGCGGCTGCGTTGGAGAATGGGGCTTTGATGCAGGTTATTGGGAAGATGATGGAGACGTGTCAATGAACGGATCGGATTAGGATCAGGACCAGACTGGAGGCATTTTCTCTTTGCATGTACCATGATATGATATTTCTGGAAGCGTATTCACATTTGCTCGGTTCTTTCATTTCACTTTGGGGGACTAGATTGGAGTATTCTGATTTGTATGACACCCCCTTCAAAAAGAGCCCCTTACGAATTTTATGTAGTAAATATGACATGAGATATATTTGGATCTTTTTTGCATTAGAATTACATACAAGCTCAAGTCAAATGCAAAAACAAATCATCGACTAACTCCGTAGCCCACAATCCCCTCCCAAAAGAAAAAAGAAAGATCTTTTAATCTCATCGCCTTGAACCTTTCTCAAGCAAATCGATCATGAATCCAAAACGCCGCTCTCCTGCAGACCCTTCCACAATTCCGGTTCCAGGAACTTGCTAACCGTAACATCCTCCGCCAGACCCTTGCGCCGGCGGGTCTTCAGCACAAAGTCCCGCGCAGTGGACATGGCGTTGGCCACTTCCAGCGGCTTCAGCTTCACTTCACGGTCTAGGGGATCACCGGGCACAACACTCCACTTGTCGAAGACTAGACTGACCATGGCCTGGCCTTGAGTGTGGATGCGCAAATCGGTCTCGAAACCGAATGAGTCAATCACGGGGATCAGACCCTTGACAGAGTAGAGAGGGGTACCGGCGATAGGTCCGTCGGAGAGGACGTGGCCTCGTCGGCGGGAGAGTACGGTGTATACCGAGGCGACAGCGTCTGCAGGGCCGGTCATTGTGCAGGAGTAGATTGGCTCCATGAGTCGGGGTGAGGCCATCAAGAATGATGAGTAGACGGCCCGGCGAGCGGTGGGAATAATTTGACCTCCGCCACGATAGATGGCTTGGTCAGCGAGAGACACGTCGGTGAGCCTGAACTTGGTGTTCCGAATTGCTAATAATAGTCAGTATGAATGGATCAAATAGAAAAATGCTGGGAGATAAAAGGGTGTTGAAATATGGAACAACTCACGTTCTTCACACAAAGGCCCCTCCCTCGTGCCCCAGCTGAAACCTTGAGTAATCGAGTCTCGCATAGTTCCCAGCAACTTCTTATCCACCTGCGAGGGCAGCGTGTCGTCCTGAAGAATGTTAGGCCCCATCTCCTCGGGACCAAACGCCCAGATACTACGAGCCGCAAGCTTGTCCCAGTCGTAGTTATCCTCGAAATAGCGCGCGACCTTTCGGATGGGGTCCTTGATGTTGACCTTGCCGCTTTCAATATCCTCAGCAATACCCTCGTCCAAAGGCTCCGCAATCATCGTAATCTTGTTCTTCTTGTTTGGCGTGATAGAGTAACACATGATGGCTGAGGTTTCAACCACAGTCTCGCAGAATCGCGTAACCGGATCAGAAACCTTGATCTCCATCTCTGAGTACAGTCGTCGAAGATCGTGAAGCACACAGTCCATATAGAGCTCGCCAGTTCCTAGCACGATATGCTCACCAGACTCCTCGACCTTGGTGGAGATCAGAGGATAGCTTTTGTTGACCTTGCGCAGACCGTCCAGCATCTTGGGCAATTCAGAGGGGTTCACGGGCTCCACGGCAACCTTGAACACAGACTCAGTCATATGCCGGATGGGACGGAAAATGCATGGCTCCTCATCGTCCTCTAGCTTCAGGGGGACGAGTGTCGCCGTTTTGACAATGGAATTGTCTACACCACCGAGCAGAACCCAGTTACCGGCGGGAACGCCGTCGGTGGAGATGTTATAGCAAGTCTCCGCAATCCATGTGTCTGAGATGGTTGCAATGACCATATCCTCCTCATCCTCCGGGGTGTATCCCTCTCCCAGGACCCGGACTTGCTGACCAGGGCGAGCAGTACCACTCAAGATACGTCCGAAAGAGTGGAACCCACTAGCATCAACAGTGCTGAACAGCTTCGTGACATGAACAACCAAGGGGCCATCCTGGTCACAGGTAGACATCGAAGCCGCAACCTTTGTGTCCAGAGGGCCGGTGTAGTACCGTTCCAACATTCGCTGAGCACCACCAACGGGGGAAGGAACATGCTGCACAACCATATCCACAAATCCAGTGGGAGGACCGAAGAATTGCTCACACACAAGGTTGAGAAGCTCAGCCGCATCAGTCTTCAATTGAGACGGCTTCAAAGTGACTCCCACACTTGCCAGCGTTCGCTTTAGATCCTCCGGACTCTCACTGAGCGTGTGCGAATAGAGCTTGTAAATGGGCTCCAGGATAAACTTCACAAATGCCCGCTTCGAATTCTCCTCCACACCCTTTCGAGTGAACTTTCGGCTCTTGGGGTTATAGAAAATGTCACCCCAGAGGCGCGCGGCGAATTCTGTGGAATCAAGTTTCGGGTAGGTGTCGGCGTACATACGGGCAAACGACTCCAAGGTAAAGCACCAATTCATCGAGCTAGACGCAAATGCGACATTGCCTTTTTCGGGGCTCAATCGTCGTCGCTCACCCTGACCTGGAACGATATTTTCAATGAGGGTGTTGACTTCTTCAATCACATGCTTCAACTTGAAGTAGGCATCGTTGGGAGGTAGCTTGAGCTCCAAGATGAGCCGATCCATCTTGTTGACAACAAGGGTCAAGGGGATATCCTCCAAGACCGCATGCTTGACAATCTGCTCGGTGTTTGCCTGCACACCCTCGACAACATCCACCACGAGAACAACACCGTCAGCCAAGCGGACCGATGCGGCGACCTCATCCACAAAGTTCACATGACCGGGGGTATCAATAACGTTGACCAGGTGGGACTTGCCCTTGGTCCCTTGAAGAACCAAGCTCATGGGAGCCGATTTGATAGAAACACCTCGCTGGCGCTCCAAGAAATGAACATCGGTATATCGAAGCTGTTCCTCCTTGCGCTTGCCTTGCCGCTTCTCTAACCGTGCCGAGAGGTCGTGTGTCTGTCGCACCAGCATGTCCATGAACGCGGTCTTTCCATGGTGCAAATGACCCACCACCGCAACGTTTCGTATTTGTTCCGGGAAATTGAGCAAGTCTGACATGAATTCACGGGAGAAATAGACGGGGGGAAGCTCGGTTTCAGCGATCGCAAATTTCTTCTGCTGGACGGGCGCAATGATGGGTTCGGAGAGCGGTTGCGCATCTTCCTCCTGGACCATAGTTTCGACATCGGCGCCATATACTTGTTGTGCGCTGGGGTAATATTGCTTGTCTTCGTGTAGAATGACCGCGTTTGAAGGTCCCTCTGTACACGAGGCGCGAATGAGCATGTGGTCTAGCTTGGACTGTGTATTCTGGGGAGCGCAAAACCTACCATCAACCTCCATCAATTGCTGGTCATTGACCTCCTCCTCATCTTCCTCCTCATCTTCAAAGGCCTCGTCGAACTTGAAGGCCTGTGGGACCTGCTCCTGCTGCTCTTCATCGGACTCGGCTTCGCCGATGTAGTTACCGAACCTAGACACCTTAGTTAGCGAGATGGACGCGTACAGTAAAATTTCAGTCAAGGTAACATACTCATCGTAGAGGTCGTCCATGATGGGCCAGAATTATGTGAGTGGTTGGAGTTGGGGGGGAAAATGAACAATAGCGGATCCCCGAGTTGCTGGCGTGACGCCGGAGAAAGACTGGGAAGGCGAGCAACTTTCACTTGGTCCGAGCGTCCGGCAGAATAGCGGGCAGAGCAGTACTAAGTACGGTTAAGACTGTTAAGACTGTATACTCGCGCCTACACCGTACAGCTCCTCACTCCCCACTATTATTTATATATCTTGTACGCTGCCCCTCGACCTCCTTTCCGTTCCTTCATTATACCCCCTGATTGTCTAACGTCTGCTCTTTTTCTGCATCCCCAGTTTACACCTTTGCACTTCACAATGGCTTCTCTTCCTCCTGTCTACATTGTCTCGACGGCCCGTACTCCCGTGGGTTCGTTCCTTGGGTATGTCCACCCCGCCGCGGAGTCTTTGTTGCGAGACTAACACATTGGTACAGCTCTCTCTCCAGCCTGACTGCTCCTCAGCTTGGTGCTCATGCCATCAAAGGTATGCTCAGTCTTAGTCTTCCATAGGAGTCCCCTCCTGGTTTCAATTGATACTAACGGCGGTTGATAGCGGCTGTTGAGCGGGCCGAGGGTATCAACGCTTCCGACGTTGAGGAGGTCTTCTTCGGAAACGTTCTGTCTGCTGGGTAAGCTATGAGATGAACAACGCCCTGGTCTTCTAGCTGAAAGCTAACATGTTGTGATTAGTGTTGGACAGAACCCCGCCCGTCAATGCGCCATCAATGCTGGTCTCTCGGACTCCACCGTCTGCACCACCGTCAACAAGGTCTGCGCCTCCGGCCTGAAGGCCATCATCCTCGGTGCCCAGACCATCATGACCGGCAACGCCGATATCGTCGTGGCCGGTGGTGCTGAGTCCATGTCCAACACTCCCCACTACCTCCCCAGCCTGCGCACCGGTGCCAAGTACGGCAACCAGAACATGATCGACGGAATCATGAAGGACGGTCTCCAGGATGCCTATGGCAAGCAGGAGCTCATGGGCTTTGCTGCTGAGGAGTGTGCTCAGGACCACGATTTCAACCGTGAGCAGCAGGATGAGTACGCTATCCGTACCTACCAGAAGGCACAGGCCGCCCAGAAGGCCGGCGCTTTCGACTTCGAGATTGCCCCCATTGAGATCCCCGGTTTCCGTGGCAAGCCCGGTGTTACCGTGTCCCAGGATGACGAGCCCAAGAACGTGAGTTGCAATCCTCTTTTTCCCCGACAAATATGCCAGTCTCGAGAAAAAATCACTAACCGTGTCTATTTTCCTATTTAGCTAAACCCCGATAAGCTGCGCGCCATGAAGCCCGCCTTCATCCCCGGCACCGGCACCGTTACTGCCCCCAACTCCTCTCCCCTCAACGACGGTGCCTCCGCTGTTGTCCTCGTCTCCGAGGCCAAGGTCAAGGAGCTCGGCCTGAAGCCCATTGCCAAGATCCTCGGCTGGGGTGACGCCGCTCACCAGCCCAGCAAGTTCACCACTGCCCCCGCCCTGGCCATCCCCAAGGCCCTGAAGCACGCTGGCGTGACTCAAGACTCCATCGACGCCTTCGAGATCAACGAGGCTTTCAGTGTTGTGGCTCTTGCCAACATGAAGCTGCTCGGTCTCTCCGAGGAGAAGGTCAACATCCACGGTGGTGCCGTCGCCATCGGCCACCCTCTGGGTGCCAGCGGTGCCCGTATTGTCTCCACCCTGCTCGGTGTCTTGAAGGCCAAGCAGGGCAAGCTCGGTTGTGTCGGCATCTGCAACGGTGGTGGCGGTGCCAGCGCCCTGGTCCTTGAGGCTCTCTTCTAAAGCGACTTTTTAATGATGTACGGATATGACATGACTATCAACACTTTCTGAATAAAAAGCATTGTTGGCAATATATATATATATATATATATATGAACCCCGATCCTAGAGGCAGATGAATAGAAATGCAACTCGTGGGGACTAATAAAGATTTCGAGGACATGGCATCCAAATAGCTCACTATCCATGCCAGTAAAGGTGTCATAGAAGGTCATTGACTAAATTGAAAGCCAAGGCATGTGCCTAATTCCTACATCCTTGGTCATGTCTGGGCTACCCCTCAGAGCTACTCTGAGAGCCCTGTGCCTCATTCAACCCCGTCCTGCCCGGGTCCCTCGTCGCTTCCATGTGACAAATATTGATACCGACACCGATCCTCTCTTGATTCTGGATGCGGTCGTCAAGATATGTGATTACAAATTATGTCTGATGAGTGATAAATGCTAACAATGGGATCAGAACTACCAGTCACTGACCGGCCCGTTCGTCATGGAGTTGAACACCAGGGGAACACCGGGGGTCATTTCTACATCGGCTTTGAGGATCTTGACGAGGCACTTCAATGGATGGACTCGACAGGCCTTGCCACTTTCTACTAGACAGTTTATGATTTTTACCAACACATCTGCGAGCCAAATTCTTTAATTCATTAGTCTAAGCGAACACGATCCATTAGAGACTCCAGAGATAGATCAACCCATCCCTCACAGTCATTTTAACTAGGCAAAAGCCCCAACAAAAGCCATCAAGAGAGCTCCACAAGCAACTGATATACAAGCTTCAACACGCCGTCTACCCTTGAGAGTCTGGTAACTCGACTCACTCAGGAAGTCCTCGGCAAGCAACTCCACCAGACCCGCAAAGAGCAGCAAACCGCTACTGATGGCATTGGTGATACCCACCATCAGCAGTCCAGTCGTACTTGCGGGGTCATAGAGATTATGTAAAACAAGGCCAATGGCTTGGCCGATAGGAGTAGTCGTTCCGTACGCCAGGCACATGAGCCACGGCTTTGCGGAAGTCGGCGAGAAAAGGTCAGGGATGAGAGAGGCAATGCGAGCGCCCAGAGCGAACCCTTCGAAGGTCTGGTGGAAACTGATGGCAACGAGGAGAACGACGAATGACGTGCCGGTTGCGACGCTGAGAGCCATACCGATGAAAATGCTGTGGAATAGGATGCCAGCCTCTAGGAGAAGACACTGAAGAAGCTGTCGTTGTGGGTTCTGCATCGGCAAGGCCAAGTCATCCTGGTTCCTATAGTTCGGGTTGGCTCGAGCTCGGTGACGGCGATGAGGACCTGAATGTTGTTGCGCTTGACCATTGATGGGAACATCATCCGCATACGGGTCAAGTCCCTCAATATCAGCGTCCTCCTCGTCCTCCTTATCCGGATGAGAACCACTGAGAGGTGACCGTTCGAAATCGTGTGAAGAACCAGAAGCCCTCTCCGCATCCCCATGCTCATCTTGCCGTGGACCTTCCATGAGAATATTAGGAGATGGCCCGCGGGCCCCCAAATGCGCATAACTCGAGTCTTGGTGCTGGAAATCGTCCATAGAATCACGGCCGATATCCCCCATGAGCGTATCATAATCATTTGCGTGGACGTGGCCGGCACCCTTCATCGCAAAGAACATTTCCACCAAGACTACAGCGAAGACTGCGATCATAGCCACGAAGCCCGCCATGGCGCGATACGTCCGGCTCCAGAACCGCGGGAGACATGGATCGGTCAACGATACGAATGCCGTTGGCAGGAGGTGGACAAAGGCCGTCGCAATCAACACACCTGTTCCGAAATGTCTCGAGATGAAGAGGAAGCGGCGGGGGATTGGAAGGCCAGGGAATCGGCGGGCAAGAACAGGGAATGAGCAGGCTGCAATATTATTGACGGTTAGCCTTACTGACATCAGTGGAAAAGGAGAACAAGACGACGATACGCACCAAATGTACTCAATACCAGAATCAAGAAGAGAGCCATGACATGTAGTGGTGTGTTATAAACGCCTCTTTGGCCAGAACCACAGGCCGGGGCCTCACCAGCCGGGTCTGAGGCTCGACCTACATTTCGACGTTGGAGTTCAGCTCTCAGGAGTGATTCAGGGATATCTGCGATGGCGGCGAGGGCGCGCTTCAGGCCTGAAAACAAATTTAGGTCAGGTCTGCAATTATTGTGTTGTTAGGAGGGGGTATTACTCACCCATAGACCCCACGCCTGCATCCTGCCACGTCTGGGCATTCTGCATCTTTAAATCGGGAAGGTTGGAATACCGCTGGGTCCGGGCCGCATCCCCAACTCGAAAAGTGACTGGGATGCGAAAAGGAAGGAGAACCTATCAGAATGAAAGGAAGTGAATTGAGCTCGGCCAACAATGAGACTTTGTTAGCCCCGTCCAGGATTTGCCGATCTCCGGTGCATCGTTCGGAGGTTCAGAGGGACTCGGGCCACGAGTTAACACTTTAATCCGGACTGCCGCCCGGATCTTATCTCGGCTTAGTAACGACAGGTGCGATCTCGAATCAGCAAGTAAATGCTTTTATGCGACGAACGAGTTGAGGAAAAGGATCAATTTAACTTTAAGATAGTGTGATGAGAAGCAAGTATTTTTTTTGTTCTAGTTTGCTTGATACAATAATGAAAACATGCTGCCATCTCAGCATGACGTCTATCTACTGTTCAACTTCGTCCATCCACTCGTACCTCTCGGGCGACGACTATCATCCGTCGTCTGAACAGATGTTTGCTGATTATCTGAGGACCGCTCGGCCGACTCTGCATGTGGATTGGATGAAGGACTCTGCTGATCTTGCGAGTCCAGCGGTTGATTGGGATCCACATTCCCATCAAACCATTCCTTTTCTTCCAAAACTTCCCATTCAGCGCTTGCCATCTCGCCAAGTAGATTAGCCTTGAGCTTATCCACAATCTTCGTTGGCGTTGGTAGCTTCCATGTGCGCATAAACTCGACACCTTCAGAGGCCGCGATAAATGAGTGTACCGTACCATGGGAGTAATGACCAAGCATCGGGAATGATTTGGTGCGTTGGATCGTCGTTTGAGGCGAATCCTTTGCGGTTTTCATCTTAACCTGCGTGTCTCGGCCGGCAAATGCTCTCATCAAGGTGGATGTTTGAGCAGGCGGGGCTACCAACAGCTGCCACATGCCCTTCCCGATATTACATACATCCTCCCAGGAGTCTGATGTCAAATTGATCCCCTGGGTTCTGCACAGCCAGGCTACATCCCAGGCGAGCAGTGAAGCACCTTCCAAAAAAAGCGCATAAGTCCCGGGATCTTCTTTGGCCAGGCGGGGGAGAGGCTTGTCAATAAAGAGCGGTCTGGGCCGTGGCTGGGTGCGTGGCTCCGTTCTGGATACCGTTGGACTGGGGGTCGAAGGATGGGCGGGGTCGGACCCATCAGAGGAATCTCGTGAGTTATATGAGGCAGCGAAGGAATATATGGTAGCAGTAGGATGGTTCCGGTGAGGTAGGGTGATTTCCGCCGGAAGTCTAAGGGAGAGATAGTGCGATACGAGGACTAGGAGGTGGGCGATGTTGGAGAGGGAGGTGGATATTTGAGCGGGAGTTGCACCTGCGAACCTGTTAGAACAACTTAGAGGAGTTGAGATAGACTCTGCAGGCTTACTATTCATATCCTTCAAGTCGACGATGGCTATACCACCAAGGACATAGCTATGCCGACCATCTCCCTTCCTTGAGGTCTTCTGTCGTAGACCATAGAGATGGGCCGCCTCCCGACAGAGGAAGATGCGCGCTTCAGCGGTTTTGCTATGGAGATTGTGCCACAGATGCTCCGTCCGCTTGGTCGTATTCTGAACGCCCGTCAAGATTGTAGCCTCCCGCTCGCCGAGCTGATACAAGGCAGATTCAGCATCGGACCGCCTCCGAGATAAGTTCGCCTCGCGCTCAGAGATATCTGCCTTCTTGGCCTTGAGATCCCCTGTCAGCTTTTCAATCTGCTGAGCGAGATTCTCTCTCCTGGAGGAGGAAGCAGCTTGGCGACTGGCAATAGTCTGAAGGGCCCAACATGGCGAGCTTTCATGGTCGTCCGTAGAAAGCCCCTCACTAGGTGTTGTTCGTGACTTATGAGAGACCTCAGGGGACACAGCAAGCTCTATTTGACGCCCAAGGCTCTCCTTCTCCAAGAGAACCTGAGTATTTTCGAGACGTAGCTGATAGAGGTGATTGCGGGCGCATGTCGGGCAGAGGAACGGCTGGCGGGAGTGAGCAGAGTTGCATATGAGACAGCTCATCGCAGACGGTCGGGGGTGTTTGAGTCTTTCGTCAGAGGTCGCATTTCCATGGTGTGTCGTGGAAGCTGCCAGAGCTGCCGCCGATTACCATGGAGCGGGGAGATGATCAATCCAAAAGGCCTGCGGGTTATCGGGAGTTTCACGTTGTGATGTCGTCACCTGACGCGGCTCCCGCTTTGGGGCGGACCAGATGATCCCCAGGATATCAACACACGTGAGGATGATCTTATCTGAACGTTTCTAGCGAATCTTGACCGAGCCTTGCAGTGCTATTGACCCAATTATCGTCACCGCTGGTGCTTGAGTACACTTGTTAATGCTTTAAACATGTCGCGACGAGTTAGTCCAGCAAAATCGACACCGCCGATTTCTACAGGAGAAACACAGCAACCTCGAAGTCTCGAGTCGATGCAGTCTTCTTCTAGTGATGGCGATTTCACCCTCGTTACTCGCCTGACGCAAGGATTGGAAGATTGCGATTGGGATCAGTTGCAAGAAAAGTACACGGATGCCATGGATGAACACAGCCGTGTCGAAGATGATCTGCGTGCCGAAACCGCAAAGCTGCTCGAGGTAAGCACTGTATACTTTGGTTTAGCAATTGAATAAAATCCTCACATCGTGACAGGTCTTCACTGCTTGGTCTCAGACTACCGTTTTGCAAGATGAAAAACGGGCCTTGAAACGGTTAGTGACCCTCATCACTCCCAACTGAATTCCATGAAGCCTTGGGGATATATCCACGAAAAGCTTGAAATTAACACCCAACAGATTCAAGACGCAGATGCAGCATGTGCAGAACTCCGAAGTGAGCTTGGAGAGCAAGAAAAAACATTGTATGACACCCAAGACTGATTTCTATTGCAACCGATGGCTGGCAGGCTAACAGCTTTCTTCTCGATTAGATACGGACGTTGTGAAGGCTTTCCAGAGTGCCTTGGCTCTACTCAACGAGCAGATGAAGGCTTGATGCCATTATGAGATTATGTTCAGGGTGGCTTCGGCCCTCAAAAGCTAAGCAAGCGCATGCTGGCTCATGCAAGATTGCATTTAATTACGATTCAAACCTCAAGTCATAAGATATCCTTTTTAATTTGTTTTCTGGGGGTGGGTTACAACGTGTATGTGTCCCACCGATTAACGAGATCATTGCAAGAGAATCATTGTTTACGAAAATGATCAACGATTCAAAAATTCAAAAAAAAAAAAAAGTCAACGCAAACTGCTCAGCTGCTCAGCTTCCGTTAGTCCATCATGCTCGATCCCTCTTAATCATTAGGATGTCCACTGTGACCAGCTCTACCAGTGATATCTTGCCATGTAGCACCAAACCGTCGGCCAGTGCTTGCTAGTAGGCCTTCTTCTTCGGCCTCCTCAGCATCCTCGTCGATTTGTCTTTCATCGAGCTTGGGTGCTCGGAAGAGGGTGGTCACAAATACTATCAAATAAATGCCTAAAAAGAAAAATGTTAGTTTCAAAGGTGTCACTCGAAAGAAAGAGTAATTTCAGAAATGGAATCCTTACCGAGGAAGACAAACTGGGCCCAGAAAAACACCACGCCAAAGAAAGGGAAGTTGAGAGTCACGCGGTTCAAGAAAGTGCTGACAACGCTGGGAGTGCACACTTGACGAGCTGTTGGGTTCTCTGCTAGCTCAGAGCATGGCTTGATGAGGTCTTTGCTATTAGTACAATCAGGCTGTTCGCCAGGCGAGCTCGGAGTGCGGTCGCAGAATGTCTGGGGTCCAAAGGTGGCGTATTGTGGAGCGACTACCATGGACACGGAATAGTTCAATGCCAGTATAATAAGCATTAACATGGCCGTTGCCAACAGGAGAGCTTGTGGCGAAGTGTGACCCTTGCGGATTTGGAAAATCCTGATCCAGAGGAAGCGAATTCCAACCACTGCAATACCCACCACGGAGCTGCAGAACAGGAGTAGGACAAGAGCCGTGAAGATAGCATAGTCCACCGGGAACACCTTGGCGGATTGGACCAAAACCCAGTTGACCGGATTGAAGACGTTGATGTGGCCAAGAATATACCCACAGCGGTGCTTGCAAATCGAGTTTTTCGCCTTGTCAATAGATGTCAAGAGCATCGACACCCATGTCACAAAGGCAACCAAAAGCAGCAGAATACCACCGAGAAGCTTGAACGGGCGAAAGATAGCTCCAATCTTGTACCATGCTCGCATCAACCAGCCATGGCCTTCACCCTGTGCTTCCTCGACCAGGCGCTGCCGCCGGATCAATGTCCTCTCCTCACGGCTGAGAGTATCGAACTCTCTGCGATCCTTGGACGACAGGAGTTCAGG
The DNA here is from genome assembly GCA_023626575.1 of Penicillium sp. PF1803. Taxonomy (NCBI): domain Eukaryota; kingdom Fungi; phylum Ascomycota; class Eurotiomycetes; order Eurotiales; family Aspergillaceae; genus Penicillium; species Penicillium sp. PF1803. The sequence goes on along the minus strand of JAMAGZ010000111.1, from coordinate 50,418 downwards.
ATTGCCGCCGCAGCGACCCTCGAGCTGTCGCTGTCGCTCTCGGTTTGCTTCCAGCTGTTGCGCAGTAGTCGCTCGCAACATAGGACTAGAGATTGACGGCGCAGTCTTGATTAGGCTGATGGGGAACAAAGCAAGACCGGCCGATGTGTATAAGACGTAGAGACAAATACCAAGTGTTATCAATAGCCCAAGTGCAAATGTCAACGCGCGTTCGCCGTCTGCGAGGATGTCAGTATCGGCTATAGAAGGCCAGGGATGAAATGCAATGTGTAAACTTACGGTTCTCAGTCAGCAATCGCTTGAAATAGTCCAGGTCCAAGTTGCTCTTATTCTTGGATACAGGAGCAAAGAAACCGACAAGGAACATGATCACTACAATCGCGATGAACGATAAGGTGTACTTGAAAGCACCCCAGAACCGCTGTCCCACGGTCTGCTCTCCCGCCTCAGCGGCGACTTCATCGTATTCCTCATACCAAAAGTAAGTGAAAGGAAGGACCAAAAGGCAAAGTAGCGCGTCCAGTGAATACAGAAGATAGTAGATGATGGTCAAAGAATAAGTGATTTTGTCGACGGCATCCTGGGTAGCCCAATCTTTGCGGCGACCCAACTTAGATGAGGTAGTCGAGGACACTAAAGCAACATCGACGGGAAGCAAAAGTACCGTTGCCAGAAGACTCGTAATCGCGATGATACACGTCAGAGTCACTGAGGGAGAACGATCTCTTGGAGTTTGATAGACGTAGATGAAGACCGAGGCTACCGCGAGCAGGATTGCTATCACGACGGCATACACGATCCAGATCAGCGAGGTCTGGAGAAGCGCCATCTCGAAGACAGCAGGTTCCACATGGACCAGCAAAAGATTCCGAGAGATTCAAACAAGTCTTCCAAAGATAAAAGGGTTCACGGCGCAAACTGAAACGCCGGAAAGGCTGGGAAAGCTGGGAAGGAGTATGAAGTAAATCGCCCGACGCGCCTGTCGTCATGGACTAACCTGATTTGGTAATCCACACGTGACCCTGTGCTTTGATTAGAGGCCGCCCTGCGATGCGTTTTGATGGGCTGTTGATTAATTTGCTTTCCATCCGTGCGGTTTGAGGCGTTGCATTTGAAGCGAATTGGGGTTTGAAACTTACTATGCTCACTTTCTGATCTATCCAACCCCGAAAGCCAAGGTCATTGGGTCATTTTCACCCTCCGTGAGGCAGGGGCTCTACGATGCAGTGCTATACTGAGCTGCTACCCCCATCTGGGGTCACTCATGCATTGGCAGTCCCATTTCTGTCTGCTACAGCCAACAATTTGATCGTGGTCCGATCTTCTCTCTTGCAGGTGTTTTCTTTGCATTCATCCCCTGCTCAACGGTTGGCAGAGAATGCCGAGACCCACCCAACAACATCATCTCACACATCAGGGACGAAGCTCATTCTGGAAAAAGAATATCAACTGCCTGGGACGGTGACGGATCTGAGCAGGGTGAAAATATTGAACTCCAAGAGTGGTGGTGAAGCTATCCTCATTGCCGTCCTAAATGCCAAGCTTAGTCTGATTGAGTGGGATCCCGAGCGCCATGGCATTTCCACCATCTCGATCCATTACTATGAGCGCGATGATCTGACTCGGAGCCCCTGGGTGCCGGATCTGAGCACCTGTGGCAGCATACTCAGTGTTGACCCAAGCAGTCGGTGCGCAGTGTTCAACTTTGGAGTCCGTAACCTTGCAATCTTGCCTTTCCACCAAGCAGGAGATGACCTAGTTATGGACGACTATGACCCTGAGCTTGATGGTGAGAGACCGAATCAAGCAGATGCCGCCAAAGGCAAAGATGGTGCAGCTTATGGAACACCTTATGCTGCCTCCTTTGTGCTGCCACTGACAACCTTGGACCCTTCCTTACTGCACCCAGTCAGTCTTGCCTTTCTCTACGAGTACAGGGAGCCGACATTTGGCATTTTGTACTCCCAAGTGGCAACCTCCACTGCTTTGGTTCATGAACGAAAGGATGTGATGTTCTACACAGTGTTCACATTAGACCTCGAGCAAAAAGCTTCAACAATCCTCCTGTCAGTCTCGAGGCTACCAAGTGACTTGTTCAAAGTGGTCGCACTCCCACCTCCCGTGGGAGGAGCCGTCCTTATCGGCGCAAATGAGATCGTGCATGTTGACCAAGCCGGCAAGACCAGCGCTGTGGGAGTGAACGAGTTCTCGCGGCAAGTGTCTTCGTTCTCGATGAGCGACCAATCGGATTTGTCCTATCGCCTGGAAGGCTGTGCGGTGGAGCGACTGGGTGGTGATAGTGGTGATCTTCTTCTAGTTCTTGCGTCTGGGGATATGGCATTGATCAGATTCAAGCTGGATGGTCGATCTGTGTCTGGAATGACGATCCATCCGTTGCCTGCACCGGCAGGCGGAGATCTCTTGAAGTCCGCTGCTTCATGCTCGACATGCTTCGGCGACGGCAATATTTTTATCGGCAGTGAAGAAGCAGACTCTCTACTTCTGGGATGGTCCCACGCATCAGCATCTTCCAAGAAAAAGCATGTTGCCAGTGGGATAGAGGATCTTTCAGATGATGATCAGATGGACGATGATGATGTTTATGAAGATGATCTCTATTCGACCGCGCCGGACCCACGCACGACTTCTGGAAATTCGACTGCGGAGCTCTACAGCTTCCGATTGAACGATCAACTATCTTCAATTGGTCCCCTGAGAGACATCACACTGGGTAAACCCTCTCAGCTCGAATACCAGCCACGCAATGCAGGTGTTTCCGCGGAATTAGAATTGGTCGCATCACAAGGATCTGGCAGAGCTGGTGGGCTGGTCGTCATCAAGCGAGAGATCGACCCCAAGATCGCTCTGACCCTCAAAGTCGACGATGCTGATGGAGTGTGGTCGGCTACCGTAACCCAAGGGAAAAAGGGTGGCCAACCAAACAACACTGAATCGGGGGAGGGCACCTCTCGTCAATACGTGATTATCTCACGCACGTCAGAAGAAGACAGAGAGGTCTCTGAAGTCCTGACAGTCGAGGGCCAAGAACTAAAGCCTTTCAAGGCCTCCGAATTCAACCCCAATGAAGACTACACCGTCGATATCGGCCCTCTTGCAGGCAGTACTCGTCTCGTGCAAGTTCTCCGAAATGAAGTTCGCAGTTACGATATTGGTAAGTTCTTTCTGCTTAAGATGTACTACAGTGGATATGAGACTGATTATGCCTTATCTAGATTTGGGACTGTCCCAGATTTACCCCGTATGGGACGAAGACACCTATGAAGAACGACTGGCGGTCAGCGCAAGTTTTGCGAATCCCTATCTTGCGATACTGCGAGATGATGCCTCTCTTTTGCTTCTTCAAGCAGATGACAGTGGAGACCTTGATGAAGTTTCTCTCCCAGACGACCTTTCTAGCCTCAAGTGGCGCTCCGCTTGTCTTTATCGAGACTGTGAACAAGTCTTTAGTTCGTCAGACTCCAAATCAGCGGACACTGCCGATGGCAAGATCGTTTTGTTCCTACTGAGCACCGACTACAAACTTTCGGTAAGTTGCCATAGGCGAGTTTGATCATAGAAACTCATCTCCTGACTGCGGACTCTAGATATTCAACCTCGCAGACATGAAACTACTTTCAATCATTGATGGCGTCGACTGCTTGCAAACCGTGTTATCGACTGAACCTCCTCGCCGATCCAACACACGAGAGCCGCTAAAAGAAGCCCTTGTCGCCGACCTTGGCGATCGCTGGACCAAATTGCCATATCTGATTGTATGACCCCAATTTTTCCTTGTTTGGAATTTCTACGGAGAGATTAACTTGAAAATAGGTGCGGACGGAAAACGACGAGCTCATAATTTACAACACGGTTGTCACTTCGCCTGAAGGCGAATCCCCCAAAGGAATACGATTCCACAGAGAGTCTAATCACAGTCTGTCCAATGCAGCGTCAGGCACAACATCGGACTTAGATATGCAGCAACGAGCGAGACCGCTGCGGGTCTTACCAAACATCTCTGGATACAGCACAGTCTTTTTGCCCGGAAGCTCTGCAGGATTTATCCTGCGAACTGCAGCAAGCTCTCCCCATCTGGTGCGTCTTCGCGGCGAATTCACCAAATGGCTCAGCGAGTTTGATTCGGCCGCCTCTGGCTGCGAAAAAGGATTCATCTACGTCGATTCCGAAAGTACCATCCGAGCCTGTCAATTCCCTCCGAACACTCTATTTGACCACCCGTGGACACTGCGCAAGATCCCATTGGACGAGCAAGTCGACTACCTGACATATTCAACCTCCTCCGAAACCTACGTGGTTGGTACCAGTCACAATGTGGAATTCAAGTTACCAGACAACGACGAGTTGCACCCGGAATGGCGCAACGAGGGAATTACCTTTTGCCCAGAGGTTCCACAGAGCTCGATTAAGGTGATCAGTCCAAAGACTTGGACCGTCATCGATGAGTATCCCCTGGAAATTGCAGAGCATGTGACGGCCGTGCAGAACGTGAATATGGAAGTCTCCGAGAATACACATGAACGGAAGGATCTGATTGTTGTCGGCACTGCGATCACAAAGGGTGAAGACATTCCTTCGCGCGGGTGCATCTACGTCTTTGACGTGATCGATGTGGTTCCAGACCCAGAGAAGCCCGAGACAGGGCGTAAACTGAAGTTGATCGGCAAGGAGACGGTCAAGGGTGCAGTGACTGCTCTATCAGGGATCGGTGGACAGGGCTTTGTGATTGTTGCGCAGGGACAGAAGTGCATGGTACGCGGTCTGAAGGAAGATGGCAGTCTTCTTCCCGTGGCATTCATGGACATGTCATGCTACGTGTCCGTCGCGAAGGAGCTCAAAGGCACGGGCATGTGTCTGTTGGGTGATGCGGTCAAGGGGATTTGGTTTGCAGGATACTCGGTATGAAAACAACAACCAGCAACTACTCTCCTCCCTCTCTACATGAACAAGTCCACTAACATCTTCTATAGGAGGAACCCTACAGAATGACACTCTTCGGCAAAGACCCCGAGTACCTGGAGGTAGTCACAGCAGAATTCCTCCCCGACGGAAACAAGTTGTACATTCTCGTCGCCGACAGCGATTGCAACCTCCATGTGCTACAGTACGACCCCGAAGGTACGTAACATATTTCCCCAACCACCATCCCCTCAACCTTCCAATCAAACCAAACTAACCATCTTCCCTCCCAACCAATAGACCCCAAATCTTCCAACGGCGACCGCCTCCTCCACCGCAACAAATTCTACACCGGCAACTTCACCACGCAAATGGCCCTCCTCCCTCGCACCCCCGTCCCCACCGAACAAACCACACCCACAGCCGATGCCGACGACATGGACCTCGACACCAACAACCTACCAACACACCAAGTGCTCATCGCCTCGCAAAACGGCTCTCTAGCACTAGTAACTAGCGTCTCAGAAGAATCCTACCGGCGACTCTCAGCGCTCCAGTCCCAACTAACCAACACAATCGAGCATCCCGGCGGCCTTAATCCGCGCGCTTTCCGGGCTGTGGAGAGCGATGGAACGGGGGGGAGGGGTATGGTGGATGGGAATTTGTTACGGTTATGGTTGAATCTGGGGAAGCAGCGGCAGGCGGAGATTGCGGGGAGGGTTGGGGCGAAGGAGTGGGAGATTAGGGGGGATTTGGAGGTGATTGGGGGGGATGGATTGGGGTATTTGTAGGGATGAAGAGAGAAGGAATGGAAGGGGAGGGGGTTGGTATCACTATTTATTAAATAGAAATATATTGGTCTTATTCAAATTAAGGGTTTTCTATATTCGGTGAAGTTGTGTTGTATACAAGTAGATCTAATCCATCAAGTCGATATCACAACCAACACCATATCATATCGCCCTCACAGAATCCCTTCAACGCTACAAAAGACACAGAAAAAATAACTCAAAGCACTTCATCACGGATGATATTTGCCAAGTATAGTTTTAAAATACCTGGGATGCCAGAGAAGATAGGAGTGGCAAATACAAAGGCACCAGGGCCAACCAGGAAGATCTCGCGCAGTCAATCGCAGCGTAAAATCATAACACGATGGGATATAACCAAATCCAGGACCAAGCACGTCAAAAGGAAACACGAAACCAAAAAGAAGAAAGTAAACCCAATGGGTCCAGATGTCAACCAATAGACCTGCCAATTCGACTTGATGGCCCTGATTCCACTCGAGAGGACGAGGGAGCGACACGAGTCAACTGCAAGACTAGCCTTGCAGAGCAAACCGTGTCATGCAGTAAGCATCGCTCGACCTCTCATCAAGTCGAACTATCCAAGAATGAAAACCAAAGACAAGACACGAAGAACTCCACAGCACGCCACACTCGCCATTCTGCACCGGGTGACCCGCAATAATCCAACAAGACCAAAATATCAAGACGAAACAAAGAAAGTCCAATCCAATCCACCCAAAGACCCCCCCTCCCCCCCCCCAAAAAACCAAAGCCCAGACCAGACGTAGCGTAGCACATATCATTTGCGATCCCAAACAAATTCAACAACACAAAACCCCTTGATAAAAGGGCATGAGAAACGGGGGGAGAATAGAACATGCTTGTTTCTCATTCCCAAGGTGAGGAGCAAAGCTCTAAAAGGAGACTTGTTATAGGAGTGCGGAAAGCCCCTCAAAACTCCCATCCAAATGTGCAAATGCAGATGCGACGAGATAAGTAGGACAAAAGCCCAAACACGTAGAGAAACTTTGAAACCAAGGAATTCCAAATGAAAAAGGAAAAATGGAAGGAAAAACGCCCGTCCAGCGCCATTTATTCATATCAGAAGACGTCCTCGGCGGCGAAATAGCGTTTGCTGCGACCCCTTGAGCCAGCAACGAACTTCATCTCCGGCATATTCGTATGATGAACGACATGGGGTCGATAGACGGCGTCAACTGGGGCTTGCCAGTCATCTAGGCCGAGCGGGAAATATTCGTAAAGGAAGTCAGTGCCCTCGTTGGGAAAAGGCAGAGACGAAACGAACTGCTGAGGAAGATTGGCAGTCTCGAGAAGCGGTAAAGACGAGGTAGCACTGCGAGAAGAGTTCTGCGCGACACCGTGGGACATTTTGCGCATCTTGGCTGGAGGTTGGGCGGATTGATCCATGCTTATAGACCGTTGTTGAGGTATTTCGTTGGTATAAGGCTGCATAATCTTCTGGTCCATGTGGCTGCTGCTGCCATCATCTTCATCCATTAGAGACAGATTAATCGGCGCTGCTGCTGCTGCCGTCGTACTACTGACGCGGCGCTGCGATTCGGCGGCCTGGGAAAGTTGCTCTGGACTGGAGTGGGGGAAGAGAGGTTGGTGATGGGAGTGGGTCATTACGGGATTAGAGCTGGATTGGGGTATAGGAGTCCAGTCGGTAGTGGCTTGGGATTGTTGCATCATCGATGGAGGTGGCACGGAGGTGGTCTCGGGGGAGCTACTCTGAACCGTGCCAGAGGGGGCCTTGTTCTTGGCCGGGGTTATGCTGGCGCGACGGGGTGCAGACTCGTTGGTCGGGGTGCGGTTGAGCGCAGCCGCGGCCGAATTAGCCTGGTTTTTGCGGGATGCAGCGGCACTGCCGCTCAATGGGAGATCCTTGCGGGACTGGAAGTTGCGTGGACTGCGGCCACGAACGATGACGGGTCCGGATTGCACCTCGGAAATCGCAATCTTAGCTCCCGTAGATAATGTCGCAACCACCTTGAGCCGTACGACGAAATGTTGCTGCAATTCCTTCCGGCGTCCGTTATTAGCAGTCGCAACACGGAACTGCAACCGCTTCCATGCGATCGGGAAAGTGGCATAGTCAGTGTCCAAGTCCTGGCCGGCCATGATATCGAGCGGGATTGGTGGGGGTTCCTTTTCAACCTTGGCTGCACCAGTCGGGGTGGTATCCTCGAGAGCAGTGCCTGCGTTGGCTGCAGCGGCGGAGGGAGTCTTCCAAGGCACAGATATGATCTTCACGGGGTTTCCTTCCACGGACTCCGTCGCGGAGACGGTCAGTTCTTGTGCCAGAATAGGGATACGATCGCCCTGATCAGTCATGATATAGCGCATGCCTCGGGGCAAGGTGACTGAACCAGTGATTTGGAAGAGATTGCGACGATAACAGGTCAATTCGGCACCTTGTTGGGGTGGGGCATTCTCGGACGGAGAGGTGGTGTAGGGAGACTCGGCCAAGAAGAACATGCCATGGAGCTGGGCAGAGACCGAGAGAGAGGTCCGGCGCATGGAGTAGTCGAGCAAGCTGAAGTGGTAGAGCGGAGTGGAGAAGCTCAATAGCTTATTGTTGTGGTCGATTGACGAGTCCTGTTGCTGCTCTGGAGGTGCTGGGTCGAATGGAGCGACCATATCGGTGAATGGATCGTCATAGCCGGAGGGGAAGCGTTTTAACGAGTGCGATAGACTATTTTGGGTGAAAGCCAGGTCGTCGCTATATCAGGTGTTCAGGATTAGTCTCTCGGGGCAACACGAACGACTCTTGGTGGGCTATAGAAGTGTAGAACAGCTCAAGGGATAGAGCAGAGGCCGAATTAGATAATGAACACTTACCTGACAAAGGTCTCGGAGTCGAAGTTAGAGCGGTGATCTGGAAGATCCAATCCTGGCATAGCATTGAGGTAGTCGGTGCCCTGCAGATTGCCGAGAGAAAGCGGGCTGGCCAGATAGGGCGGCATGGCCATGGTATCGAAGCCCTCCATGGCGAGGGCTTAGGTGGGACACGGTGCGCGATATGGAGGGGAGTATCGCAGAGGGGGAGGGGAAGCCGTGAGGGGAGGCAAGGAAGTGGAGAGAGAGGAAGAAGAAGATGGGAGGGAACGGTGGAGGTGAGGTTAGAGATTAGGATGTGAATTAGAACGAGAGGCGGGGGTGGGGGGAGGGGAGGAGAAGGAAAGGGAGAGAGGAAGGGAGAGGCAGTAGTTTTAGTTGAAAGTCGATCTGGAAAGTCGATCAAGCGAGAGAAGAGAAGAGGAAAGAGAGGGAACAGAGAGGATTGTGAGAGTTGGGAGTAAAGAGCAGCAGCCGACGTGATGGAGGAATGTGCTAATTTGTTAAACAGTTGCGGATGCGCCGACGGATTCGGGGAAAAGTGGAGCCGTGGTTTTTTGCGGAGGGACAATCATTACAGTACAGTGGTTACAACTGGATTACATATATTACACAGTTATTATATATAGACACTGGTTCAAGATTGTATAATACCGTACCCCACTGTGGTGTGGGTAGACGAAGACGGTCCACTCGATGTGATTGATTCCTATCAAATATGCAGGAGGATCATAAGATAATTAATATTCTAATTATTTTAATTATTCTAATTATTCCAATTATACCAATGATAACATGATTTTAAATGATTAACATGACTAGGATACAGTCATCCTCTGCCAACGGTAAAAACAGGCCACCCTCATACTATTCCCTACCCTCCCTAACCCCCCCTCCTTTCTCTTCCACCTCTCCTCCCCTCCCCGGGGTCTCTCCCCTTGTCAAAAACGAGGGTCTGACGAGGGCGATCCCCGGCTCTCGGCAACTGTCGCTGTTTTTGTACTCCCGTCCTCTTGGGCCCTGAAGATCATGCAGTTAAAGAAACTAAACAGAAAACGATGAACCCACCTGCCTATTGAGGCCCGGCTGCTTCGGGCTATAACAAGCCCTCTTCTCCCCTGAAAGCGCCACGGTCGGAGGAGGTCCAGAGGGAAAATAGGATTACAGTGGGGATTAGAGCGAAAGGTAAAATAGGTGTAGAATCTAAAACCAAAAAAAAGGACGGTTCTCCGAGGGTCCCGATGCGAAGAGAATAAGAAAAGTACGAGATGATTGATCGAGGGAGGCAAATTCGAGTACTTTCATCCTTTGTACTCTTTCCGGGAGAAGCATGAGTTGATTAATTGATTAACCATACATAGCAGGTATGTACTGCACTTGTAAGCTAGTACGGAGAGTCATATCTATGGGGCAATGATAGTAAGATAATAAGAGATGATACAAATGACTGGATCTCCGTACCTCCGTACCTCCGTCGGGAGAGGAGAAGCATCCAGGGTCAAGCAGGTCTAGCAAAGAAAGAAAGAAATAAAGAGAAAGAGAGAGAGAGAGAAAAAAAGGTACCTATAGGTACACCCTGTCCTATACGGAGACTCCGTACCCCCGTCCTAGACAGGATGTACCCGAGGGAGACCCCCCACCCCCATAGCATCAACGATTATTCGATGCAGATGATCGCTGTGCACCGGATACAAGAGAGGGGGGGGGGGAAAAACAAGAAACTAAACTTCATCAGTTCGATGCAGTCCAGACACAAGCACAAAATGCCCAACCAGTCAGAAGACAAAAGACCACCGCCATCAAGCCAGCCAGTCCACCCGAAAAAGGGCATAGCGACGGGCCAGCGCGCTCCATCCCAGAAGGGCATCGATGATCAACATGGACCCGTTTGACATGCAGCGCCATCGTGCTGAGAAAAGAAAAAGAACGAAGGAAGGGGAATACACAAAACGGGAGAGTGGGTCTAACAAGACACTCACTCACCAATCAATCGAGACAAAAAAGGCACCAAGGCTTCAAGCAGGGCAAAAGGAGCAAAGCAGGGACAGTGGGACACGAGAGCGAAGAGAAGAGGGCCGTGAGCGTTTCTCTCTGCCGGCGATCCAAGGAGAGCTTCCCTCGATTCGTCGCTCCGATGATTGGATCTCTTCATTGGACTAAAATGGGGGGAAGAGGGAAGGACATGGGTGGCTCGGCCCACTGCGAACGGGCAATCCAGTTCCACAGACAAAGTCCATGACTCCACTGGAGACTCCATCCAGTCGGAGTCAGGAACCGAGCGCTGTTCTTAGCGAACACCTTAAACCGTTTTGAGGGTTAGTGCCGGACATGGAAGACTGGTTGAGCAAGACTAAATCGAGGGGAAATTGTGGGAGATGAGCACTTAGTTTGTGTCTGTACTCCGTATTAGTCTCCAGCATTTCCAGCCTTTCCAGCGGGTCGCCTAAGAGCTCATAAACTCTGTTCTCTTGTGCATAGCTGAAAACAAAAAAAAAATGCAAGTTGCCTCGTGGGGGCCGAGGAAAGATGAGTACTGTAGGGTTAAGCAGAGAGAGAGAGAGAGAGAGAGAGAGAGACAGAAACAAGATAGAGAGAGCAAAAGTAGAACATCTTGGTGGAACCAATTACTGACCAGACAGGATATCTCATCTTGATCTTCTGCAGGTTCGCCGTGGGCGGGTGATGCATTCAGGTCATTCCAGTCACACAAGAGGGCGCGCCAGAAGAGGCAAATGAGGTCCTATTCGCGGCATCACGAGCGCCCGTGGAACCTGCCGAGGATTTACAATTAGAGCGAGTCTTGCCCGACTTGGCCAGACCAGAGCAGTGGTGGCCTATTGCTTCATGTTGGACAGGATTGAGGACAGTCAAGACACGGGTGTGGCGGAGAAGCCAAAGAAGCTTCCATGTGAGCCATCCAGAGTGATTCCAGACCAGTGAGAGTCCAACGTTCTGGAGCATAACAATAACTCCTGCAAGCAGAGTCCGTATAACAAAAATGTATATTAGTCCGGTCGATCACGAGTCAGTCGACCAAAGTCTATCATACACATCATACTTTCCTATGCACGATTCTTTTCGTATATACTTACACTCTGCAGGTCTGCACGTTCAAGAGGATCTGCTGCTGCCTTTGCCTCCCTCCAATCTCCCGTGCATTTACCCGATTCGACTTTCCTCCGCTGTATCCAAACCTTGTCTTTTATTTCCAGTTCTGCACGGCCCCGAGTCCCCGACACTCGTCAACGACCCTCTGATTGGCAGATCCCTGATTCTTCCAGGGTTCTCCCCCGGTTCCAGAGTTCTAACTTTGTCTGCTCCCGTCATTGCTCGTTGTCCAGCTTCCCAGATCATCCTAGCTGGCCAGTTGGTGGATCCCGTTCCTAGCGAATCATGACTGCCAATAAAGGGCCTTGGAACTTGATAACCGTCCAGGCTATTATTCTGATATTCATTATCCTGAAAAGTCAACAGCCATCTCATGACAGTCGGAGTTCTGAGTTCACATTTAACCCATCTGTTGTTTAATCAGCTGAGATCGCAATATGGAGCACTCCATGTATATGTAGTCAACATCTTGGAAGACTACACCATTTACATTTCCAGCCCTGACACCCATATGATTTACATATATTGACATACTTTCCGATAAACCCTCCGCTTGAGGCTGTCACCAGAGTTGATGATCACCGAGATATCCGATCGATCTAGATGCACTTTGGAGAAAGGAAGGTTGGTCTGAAGCCGAAAGTGTAAAAAGCCCATCCCAAGTTCCCCAACCAACGCCAGCCAGCCAACAGTCCAACAATAAGATGGAATCTGACCTAGCAGCCACACACGTTTTCTTTATTGCTTGTGCTGGCAATTTGGCAACCTTGAATGACCTATTATCCGGGACCGTTCATTCCCAGAGCGGGGATTATTGGGACCCAGATCGAAGATAAGGAATGTGGATCGAAATAATCCCAGGAGTTAAGAGTGCCGTGTGTCCATTAACGGCCAAGCATTATCCCTGTGTACGGAGCTATAGTACTTAGAGAGTCCATCTTTCGGGTGAGCTACAACAGCTCGTCCGCAGTAGTGGGGACTGATTAGGATGATTAGAGTGATCAGAGTCGACCTAACAAACTGGATCCCCGTTCAATCACTCAAGTTTCGCCAGGGTCAGCATGATCCTTCAACAATAATAATCATAATTCCCATCTTCACAAAACCCACGAGTGTGAAACCAGGATCACAGAAGAACTACATCGAAAAAGGCGGTATTCCGCGACCGAGGGATATATCCCCCCGAAACTCAACTAAAGTAGTTTCCCCGCCTCAACCAGAGTCAAAAACGCGCTTCGTGCCGTGATCTGAGCTTCAATGGTCCAGCCACTCAAGCTAACCTGGAACTTGCTCCTAGCCCCCCCCTTAGCCTTCTACTGTACGGAGTAGTGGTCTTGCAAGTTTGGGCGAATTGAGATCCACGGATAGAACTGTGGCCCCGACGCCCCGATGTCTTAGCGCTAAAATGGTCATGGATGATGGAAAGCTTTTAGCGTTTATGCAGAAAAGTACTGTACATAAGCTGATGATTGTCAAACATCAGCGGCGTTTTTTTCAGACTCCTAGAGTCGAATCATCGTATAGTTGATGGTAATAGTAATAGCTACTCGTAAGATCATGCCGCGGACATAACGGTTATTCTAGTTAAACATGGGACCTTCGTTCTTGGTCCGTAAACATGAATCCATTCCCAAACACCTCCACTACCTGTATCCTTTATTTCTTACTGTGTTCCCCCACATTCAAAGCAATAGTGCATATTCCCAAAACTAAAACTAAAACTCCGTTCTCTATTCATCCACGTCCCCGCAACCGCAACCGCAACCGCCCAACCAGCAAACCACCAACCACACAAATAACGCCATGCCAATCCACATTCCACAATTCTCATACTCTTCGGAGAAAAACAAAAAAAGGTGGATGCTTAGCTTTTTCTTACCCTTCGCCTCCGGCGCCAAGCGGAGTCCGAACCAACGCCCACAAACAGCCAAGTTGCCCACTCCCGGTAAATCCGTAAAGTGAATCGGAGTTTTATGGATATAACCGATTGCGTGAAAATGGGGAGGGAACTTGCAAGTTGCCACGAAGGATGGGAATTGGATCACGGGATGGATGCGATGCGCCTAGGCGAGGCGATGGAGGAAGAAAGAGGGATTGGATTGGATTGGATTGGATTGATAGAGGCGAGGTAATTACTAGACCAGTAAGTTAGTTAGGTTAGGTAGTTAACTAACTAGTTAGTTAACTAGTTAGTTAGTTAGTTAGTTAGGTGCTTAGTATTTACTTAGTCAGTAGGATGATCATGCAGGGTTTTTTCTTCAACAGTTAACTCAGTACATCCGCCGATACAGAACTCGAGTGTATACATACTCAATGCTAAGCTGCATATGTACTAATATACCAAATACACACGAGTTCATATTGAACCCTTCGTATCTCGAATAAACTAATCTCCTCGAGTCATAATTTCCCAAACTCCTCCTGTATCGAAATTAATGCCTGCCTGTTTCCGCCCAGAGGCGCTGGAGTTCAACTTCCGCTTTCCTTGGGCCTACGGAAGTCCGGGCCAGTAAGCAGGCGCCGTTAGCCTGGTGCCTACTCTCGAGTCTCGAGAGGCCTATCTCCACGACTCCACTCCAAGTGAGGCATGAGGCATAATTTACTAAATTGCTCCCCAGGCCAGGAGCGGTGGATATTGATATCAGAGGAGAGCGATTGGAAGAGCCTCGGCTGTCCCATCCCGACAGGGAAATCGAAACGCAAAAGGCGCCAAGAAAAAAAAAAAAAAACAAATAACAAGGAAAAGCGAATGAAAAAAAAAGAAAAGAAAAGTGGGAAAAAAAACATAATCGAAACTCGCGGATCTCCCGTTGATCGACACGTCGCTTGATAGGAGTGGGCTTCACCCTCCAGGAGGGAAAGTAAAAAATGATGTAAGATTGGTCCGAATGACGCCGTACAGAAAACGGGGAGGGGTCTGTCCTACCCACCCTGTTGAGAACCAGCGCCCCGAGGGGTGGCCCCGTGGGAAATCTGATAATGCTAGTAGCTATGTACATATGCACGAAGGCGAAAAGGTGGCCAAGAAAGATAAGAAAAAAGAAAATATACAAGTCCAACCCGACCCCCAAAGTTCAAGTTCAAGTTCAAATCCAGTCCAGTCCAATCAGCGCCTCCAAGAGTCCAAGAGAAGGAACCCAAGTACCTGCATGCTGCGAACCTCGTAGTCCATTCCATCCCATCAGCCCTTCAAGCCTCGCCTCGCCAGCCCCCAGGTGGGCTTCCACAGTGCGCCCCAGGGGGCCTGATATAATAAACCCAAATAAGCCAAAAAATCAATAACTCGTAACCAACAAATGCCAGATGGATATCATAAATGCGAAAAAAAAAAAAAAGACGGCGAGAGCCAAACAAATCAAAAATCTCACAGGCCAAGAAGAAAAAAAAGAAAAAAAGTTTGGCGAATGAAACAAAGAAGGCGTTGCGAGCCAATGCCATCTCATGGGGGATGCATCATCGTCCATGTCGCTGCATCGCAGTTGACCTCTTCAAAGTTGTGTAGCATACTGAATCCCATCGAGGAGAGACAATCAAAGTTGCCATCACCATCAACCTAGAATGTTGTTAGCAAGACATTCATACTCCATGAAGGCTCTGGATGATAAAGAGAAAAGAGGGAAGTCAACATACACAGTCCATCACCACCGCATTGGCATTCAACTTGCGAATCTGCTTAATAGCTAGCAGAATCAACCCCTGCATAACGGTGGAGTAGTCATCCGCAACCGGCGAGATAACTGGCGAAGAAATACCCCCGACAGTAGTCTGAGTGGCGCGCAGAGCAGGCATATGCTCCGCCAACGCCGATCGCTCATTATAAACGACGATACTGCCGAGAATCATATCATCGGCCGAGCGCTTGGCGCGGATGATGCCGCAATTGGGGGCGCCACCCAAAGCAATCCGATAAATGTCGGCGACACCTTGACGGGCGTTGGTCTTGATGTGATCAAGAATAGCACGGGCATAGTCCCACCCGTAGACGAGGTCGTAGACCACATCGGCATTTTGCAGCGTCACGGTCAGGCCATCGGGTGGTGTCCAGGTAGCCAGATTGCGCAGGATTACACTGCAGACGGGGCGTGAGAGCGAAGTATTCCAGCCCAGGTTGGCAAACCACTGTCGTAGTCGCTTGCGCTCGACAGAGCTGGCAGTGGGAATTCCTAGATAAATGCCGGGTAGTCTAGAGCCGAGTTGGAAGCGTTTCATCCCTTTGCGCTGGAGCAGATTGCGAATAGCGCGGCTGTGCAGCGAGTGACCGATGGATAGCTTGCGGCGTGACGGGTCAACGATCAAACATCCAATAACGCCTGTGCCGGTAGATCGAAAGAAGTAGGTCGCACAGAAGCCGTACAGGGCTTGTGTACTGCTATTGCGGACCACAAAATGCGCCTCTTCGATATCTTCCTTGCGCAGGAGAAAACTGCTGGAGGTCGCACCGAGGAGCTCAGAGCGCTGCCCTTGTGCACAGTCCTCGCGGACGGCATCGAGCAGCGCATCTAGACCGTTAGCATCCCGCTCCTCGTTCCAATTCTCTACAAGCCAATGCTGCCGCGATTGATGGATCTTCTGACTTCGGCTGATTGAACCGGGCAGGCTTCCCGTGGGTGCCAAGTCACCATAAAGAACTTTGACTAGAGCCTGGAGCGCAGTCTCTGTGAAGTCATAGGTGCATACATAGGTACCGATCGAGGAATCCATGGCAAAGTCATATGGTGAGCTGACCGCAACCACAATCAAGGGTTTCTCACAACGCTCCCCTGTGGCGGAGAACTGGTTCTGGCATATCAAGGAGACATGCTTGGCGAAAGCCTGTTGGTATAGGTTTCGATTTGCGTCGGCCGTGACCACGATGACCGCGCTGGCTCGTTCGATAAGGTCTTCGTGGATGGGCCGCACGCCGTTGTGTGTATACGATGTATGAAGAACACGTCCGCTTCTTTGCCTCGAGAGGGACCTCCCAAGTTCTTTAAAAACACTTTCGCCACTCATAACGGAAGCTGATCGTTCGATCGCTGTCTGATCCATGGTAGGTCCGTGATTGGTGTCCTTTGCGGATAAGGACACTGCTGATGCAGCCAAAGGCTTGACCAAGGGGGTCAATAGCAAGAGCTCCTCACTTGCATCGATGATGTTGGAAAGAGGCAGCAGATTGTTCTTATCGCGAATCACAGTGATGGAGCTATTGTAAGCGCGCGTGGAGAGGTTAGTATGTGATGGCTGCATTTGTGTGAGAGAGTGAAGACCCGGCGGGTTCAGCGCCTGTTCCCAAGACGTGCACCGAGACTTCAAGTTCAAGACTCGACGAAGCGATTGCTCAATTCGAGGTCGTCCAATGATGCCGTTTTCCACGCCCAATTTCAGTCCATTGATTGCTTCTTGCTGCACGGGGAATGACCGACACAGCAGGATAACATCGCAACCGGCATTCTTCGCCATGACCGTTCCACCACCAACACCAATGTTGTGAGTGAGGGCCTCCATTTCCAAACACTCTGATACCACGACACCCTGGAATTTCAAGTCCTTTCTGAGAAGCTCGTCCACCACCTGGTCACTGAGACAGGCATGCATGACATTCATACCGGCTGATGACATGGACACGCCACCGACCATCATAGCATCCAGGCCCTGCATGATGGCATTACGAAAAGGGACGAGCGCGGTGAGACTCAGTTGTTCTAAAGATTCGGTGATGATGGGTACGTCCGTGTGCGAACCAAGAAACTCGAGGTTTCCGTACGAAGGAAAATGTTTGCCGCAAGTCGCAACCCCTGCTTCCTGGTAGCCCTTCATGAACTGTACCCCGTATTGCGACACTTCCTGCGGATCATCACCAGAAGTGCGCACGCCCAACGGTTGATTCCGTACATTCGTCAAGACATCTAGAACAGGACCGAGGATCCAATTGACACCAACAGCCTTTAATTCTTGCGCGGTGGCCTTTGCAACCTCATGCGCCAATGATTTCGACCCTGTCGCGGCGATTCCCATGGCGCTGGGAAATTGGCGAATGTATATCTCATCGTACAAGCTATTCACGCCGCCATTCTCTTGGTCGAGCACGATAAGTAGGGGCACAAGATGACCTGCATCTCGAGCGATGGTCTGCAATTCAAGAACCATTCGGGTGGCCTCCTCGGCAGCTGTGGGCGCAAAAGATCAGCTAACGGGTCTAGCCAAGGGAGATAGATGGATTCTCTTCTAGTCCTTCGCGCTCTCTTCTCAATCGGGGGGTTTTCATATCAGAGAAGCACAGGAAGCAGAGTTAGAGGGAGTAAGGAAAGAAAAGAAAGCGATTACATTTCAAATTCTTAGCGGACAGGAGGATAGAACCCAAGTGGTAGTCTTCGATGAGCGAGCGGATCTGAGGGCTAACGGAAGTACCATCGAAGCCCATCATAAAGAGCTGGCCCATTTGCCTGGCATTGCCACATGGCTGGTCAGCATGATCATGCACATCATCACAGCTGTTTCAGGCGTCGAAACATCCCGAAGAGGAAATAGTTTAAATCGCCCGTCAGGCGCATTTGGGGTTCCACAGGGTCGTGGAGAAGTGGAGGGCGTGGGCGCAGTGCATGGTCGAGCAAAGCATGTACATGTAGATAGAAGTTCCGGAAAAAGGTGATCAACATACCTGTCTAGATCATCCCAGCCCGGGGGCAGCATGTCCTCTTTCGGGGCCATGGCCCTGGGGGAATGAGGAATGCCGACAGTATCCCGGGAAGCTTGGACGTCGTGGGCGGGGAGGAGTGGAGGAGAGTGGAGGGAGCTGTGGCAGACTGGGGTGTGGTGTGAGTGTGGTGTGAGTGTGAGTGAGTGTGAAGTGGGTTGGGGTTTGGGTAGATGGTTGGTAGGAGCTGAGCTGTAACCTGCAACCGGGTTCAGCGTCTCTCGAGGTTGAGGTTGAGGGTCCCGAGGATGACACTCCGAGGTCGCAGTCAGGTGACAGCTGTCGGGGAACGAAAAGTAGTCGCAGGAATAAGCAAAAGCGCACTGGAGCGGGACAGGGAAGGAAGGAGCTCCAGAGCCGCAATCGGGGGGAGTGTGACAGGCGCGATAAGAAGGTTCAAGCTTAGCCCCGGCTATTTTGCTCTCCGCCGAGACTACTGTCTGTGATGTGATGGGATGGGATGGGATGTACATACTGTAGTCAGTCACATAATAAGATGCATTCTACTGGGATAGTTGATAGGCATAGGATATAATGAAATGAGTTATTGCCAATACAGAATAGAATAAAGATGATAAAATTACACCCAATGTACTCTAAAGTCTAAAGTTGGAGGAAATTAATTGTTGACCTCAAGTGTCTCTGGGTTCCTCGTGCCTGTTGAAACCTATATTAACTATACTGTAGTCTGGGAATTACTTCCCCTCCTCATGTGTTGTAGTCTATATATTCTGAAATTAAGTACGGAGTAGTCACGGGTCAATGCGGAGTTCGTTATATAAGATTAATAACATTAATCCAAATTTCTTGGACCAAATGATCAATCCGAAACTACTCGAGCATGTAGTGTATCCTCATCTTAAATCCAAACCACGTGACTGTAATTCAATACCCGTATGATACCATACCGGGTCCCGCTGCGACGCTACAGGGTTACAGGGTTACACTCCACTCCCCGGTTTTCACGGGTCTCGCTCGTTTGCCGACTTCACCGGATGCAACTTCTTCTGACCCCGATGGAACCTTCACCTTGGGATCCGCTCCACCCCACCTGATGTCTGGTCAGGACGGTGATGTGGTGTAGTGAAGACTCGACTGGGACATTCTCCTTGCTATTGTTGGGGCACCACATGGTCAAGAATTGCGAAACGAGAGAACAGGAATAATAATGATAGGTGAAATATCTTTTTGGTGGTGATAGATTGCCGTGATTAACTCCATATTGCATGCGGGATGATACTACATGGAATAGATATCATGATGACTCTATAGTACCCATGATATATGCTACCCGATATCCTGGGAGGCGATAAAATGAGCAAGCCCCACGAATCAGACGCACAGAAATTGACTCGTGGACTGGACTTCCATTCTCGGAGTCGACGTTAACGGTTGATTCCTTACAAGGCCATTATCATTGGGTCCATTTCCCACATGGCGCATTGCGACGATACATTTGCGGAGGAACCGATCCGCAATTCAACCTCGACGTAACGGACGCACTCAGTACTAGAGAGTGAGAGGGTAAAAAAGAGTGTGGCCCACTACGACCACGACACGGTAGATCTCCTTTGTCACTGTCGTACATTGCTCACTCGACGTAACCAATCCATGGGCTGAGCCCCGTTCTGCTTTTTATCTTGGTATCTTCTAGTTCCTTCAACGACTCTTTTCCCTTCTCAAGCACTCATATCTTTTCTACTTTTTACCTCTTCACCTCTACACGTTAAACCTTTCAACCTCTCTCTCCTCCACTCCCTTGCATCGCTGCTCGAGTTCCTCTTCATCAGCCCTACTGATATCAATCCCGATCTACACGTCTCGCTGACGTAACCACGATGTATGCGCTCATGACTCTCACGATTTCAACCTCACTTTCAGAAAATCAAAATTGACCGGAGTTTTTCTTTTTAGGCGCGTCATCATTCGCGAGGACCCCCAGGCGGTCTCGGTGTACATCGCCGAGTACATCGTCAGTAAGTCATGCACTCTTCCCCGCAAACCGTCCTTTCATATAATCCGCGATAAAACTAACAGCTCCCTCCTTTCCAGGTCGCATCAAGGCATTCAAGCCAACCGAGACTCAACCCTTTGTCCTGGGTCTGCCTACCGGTAGCAGTCCGGAAATCATCTACAAGATCCTCGTCCAGCGCCACCGCGCCGGCGAGATCTCATTCAAGAATGTCGTGACCTTCAACATGGTAATTCCCACCTCAACCACCTCACCCAATCCAATCTCATATCCTAACAACTCCTGTCCAGGATGAATACGTCGGCCTGCCCCGCGACCACCCCGAATCCTACCACAGCTTCATGTACAAGCACTTCTTCTCTCACGTCGACATCCCACCCCAAAACATCAACATCCTCGACGGCAACGCGCCCGACCTCGCCGCCGAGTGCGCCTCATTCGACGCCCGCATCGCCCGCTACGGCGGCATCGAGCTCTTCCTCGGCGGCGTGGGACCCGACGGACACATCGCGTTCAACGAGCCCGGTTCCTCGCTCGCCAGTCGCACCCGCGTCAAGACCCTCGCCTACGACACCATCCTCGCCAACTCGCGCTTCTTCGACAACGACGTGAACCAAGTGCCGCGCATGGCCATGACGGTCGGTATCCAGACGATCATGGACGCGCGCGAAGTCGTCATTGTCGCTACAGGCGCACACAAGGCATTCGCCGTGCAGAAGGGTCTTGAGGATGGCGTGAACCACATGTGGACTCTTTCCGCGCTGCAATTGCACCCGCACCCGCTGGTTGTCTGCGATCGGGATGCGACTCTCGAATTGAAGGTCAAGACTGTGCGCTACTTTGAGTCTATCGAGCAGGCTGGAACGGATGCGCGGACTCAGGGTCCCCCGCTGGTTTACCGGCCTCGTACGTATGTGCCTGCGCCTTTGCCGGTGAAGAAGGCTGCCAGCCTGACGACGCCTGACCGTACACCTGTCAAGGTTCCTAAGGACTTGCGCATCAATACTGAGTTGCACCGGGCTATGGATGAGGATGAGTTGACGCCTGATAGTATGTCTTCGCGGATGGTGGACTCGGCGATTGGTGGGTTGGATGGGGCTTTGAAGAATGATTTGGTCTTTGATCGGATGGGTGCTCGCATGACGACTCTGTAAAGATGGGCATGGGCATGGGCATGAGCATGGCATGAGCATGGTATTTTGCGCTTCTCGGGAATGGTGATTCGGGCTTTTTTCTTTTTTCTTTTTTCTTTTCTCATACTGGCTCTGGAGAACTGGGATCTGGGGGTTTTTTTTTCTTCACTCTTCACTCTTCTATCTGCTATTTCAACTAGGGACTCGACATGGCTGCATTGTTTTTTTTTTTTCCACATTTGATCTACCCTTTTTCTTTTCTCAAGATCCATCAATTCCAGGAGTTCCATTTCATTGCGATTATTATGGCTTTGATCGAAATGGCAAAGCTATGGTTGATATGCCTTCTGGGAACTTCGCATGTGACTAGTTTATTATTCTCATTTAGTCATGCTCATCTAGGCAATAGTTACCAAAATCAACTCATCTATCTTATTCCAATTGCAATGATAATTCACCAATGCTACTATGTATCCAATTCATCTCAAGCACAAGGGAAAGAAACTTGAATTCGAATGGCATGCTTATTATCTTATCATCCCTAACACGTCCACATTGCTTTTAAAATGCATTTGATCTATCCGAATATGATTGATTATATGACCTAACCCCCAATTTTCACACATCAAGTCGTACAGTATATATTAGAAAACCAAAACACCCAGTAAACACCTCCCAAGGCTTCTTCCTCCCCTAACCCTGACCTCTAAAGCTTAGCAAACACCGTCGCCACAGCCCCACCCATATCAACAAGGGTACTCTTATTCTGCAACCAAGCCTCAATGCCCTTCCGACCATTCTCAACACCCAGACCGCTCTTCTTCCATCCACCAACGGCCATCTCAGCGGGACTCTCACCCCAGGTATTCACCCAAGTGATACCAGCCTGCAATTGATCAATGACGCGATGGGCCTGGTTAAGATCCTTTGTAAAAACGCCCGCAGCGAGACCCATCTCTGTGGCATTCGCGCGACGCACGGCCTCGTCAACGGTATCGTAGTACAAAATGGACATGACGGGGCCGAAAATTTCTTCCTTGACGATGCGCATGTCGTCTGTGCAATCGGTGAAGATGGTCGGTTTCACCCAGTATCCTGCTTGGAGGTCTTGCGGGATATCGGGTTTTCCGGGGCCACCTGCTAGCAGGGTTGCGCGGTCATTCTCGATGCCGTGGCGGATATACTCGACGACCTTCTTATAGTGGATTTCTGAGCTGAGGGGGCCGTAGTTGGTTTTTTCGTCGAAGAGTGGGCCAGCTCGGACAAAGGGGATTTTCTCGAGAAGGCGCTTCTCGAAGGAGGTCTTTAGAGTGCGGGGGACAAATACGCGGGTTCCATTTGTGCAGACTTGGCCGGTGCTGTAGAAGTTGGCCATCATGGCGCCGTCGACGGCGCTTTCGAGGTCCGCGTCCGGGCATACGATCAGTGGACTTTTACCGCCCAGCTCCATGGTCACGTATTTCATGTTGCCGCCGGCGGCACCGGCAACCTTCATACCTGTTGACACTTGGCCGGTGAAGGAGACCTTGGCAATGGTGGGGTGGCTGGTCAGGTAGGCGCCGACATCGCCAGCTCCATTGACCACGTTGAAGACACCGTCGGGCAGACCGGCCTCGGTGTAAATCTGGGCGAGGGTCTCGCCGTGGAGAGGCGTGAATTCGCTGGGCTTGTAGACCATGGTGTTACCAGCAGCCAAGCAAGCCGCGGATTTCCAGAGAGCGCTAGAGATAGGGAATTAGTATCAGGACTGATTAAATCGAGCTTACTGGCGAACGCGAATGCAACGGACTCACATCTGAATCGGATAATTCCAAGCACCAATACCCGCGCAAACACCCAAAGGTGACTTCTTCGTATAAACCCAGGCATCCTCCCGCAGCTGTGTCGTCTCACCATTCAACCCCCCACCTCCAATAAAGTTGGCATAGTACTCGAGCACATCCGCACCCGTCACCACATCCACAGTACTCGTCTCAGTAAAGGCCTTTCCCGAATCCAAAGTCTCTACACGAGCGATCTCATCGTTGCGCTCGCGCAACAAAGCAGCCGCCTTCTGCAAGATGCGGGCGCGAGCAATATACGTTGTCTTGGACCAGACCTGGAACGCACGCTGCGCCGCCGCAATCGCAGCATCGATATCCGAGTTAGAAGCAACCTGAATATCGGCCAGCGGAGTTGCAGTGGCGGGGTTAATGGTTTGGAAGGTCTTGCCGGATGAAGCGGCGCGCACCTGGCCGTCGTAGTAAAGCTGACGGGTCGGGAAGGGGAGGGCCATGACGGGGGGGGGGAGGGTAAGGATGTAAGCTATGAGCTTTGAGATACGAGCTATGAGCTGCTATCTGACAAAAGTTCCCAGATCGAGATGAAAAGAGTTTTTGTGGACAGTGGTTCGTTTCTATCGGGGAAGCTGGTGGCCATTCGTCATTCTTGACTGTTCTGCAGGACACACCGCCTTTGGACCTTCGGAGTTGAGCCGGTCCAGTTTGAATTTGATTTACGTTCAATCTGTTAAAGCGCGGCATTGTGGGGCGCAGCGCGGCGACTTGGCCCAAATGGGATTAGCATTGCCGCCGTGCATTAGCGTGTCCAGCCTTTTGGTCGTGTCGATGAGCCGGTGGCGGTAAAGAGGTTGGTTGGGAATTGGGATTCGCTGGTGGTCTCGTGGTTGTCATTTCCGCATTTGTGAAGGACTTAAACGTAAAAGGATAACTATAATGAATACCTAGCATAGTCAGTACTCTCTATTAAGGCTTAGTCTCTTAGAGAGATCCTGGAAAAGAACACTAAGAAGAGTATCGTGGCCCGGGCTGCGTGAAGCGGGGAGCGGGGAATTGGTGACGTAGGGGGAGTTCGTTTTGAGGCTTTTTGTAGGACGTTTCAAGGGGGGGGAGACGTTTCCAGATTCATTGGAAGAGTGGGAGATTGAAGTTGACCATTTCTCCCGTTCTGATACTATACTCGTGATACTGCAGTAGTCATGAGACGGGCTTATCAGCGCCAATATTCCCCTCTTTGTTCGAATTAGGATATCGAATCCATATCCTTTTCTATCGAGTCTATTCCCTCCTATCATATCTTCACCTATCTTGATACACGCGACATCCGTGCAGCCCTGTATGTAGATCCTATCATCCTGGCCCTCGACATCAACGGTGGGCCGTGGTTTATCTAAGAGCGTCTCCACTTTAATCCTCGATCGCCACCACTCACAGTCTCCGATTCGGCCGGGGCAGAAAAAAATTGTGTAAAAGAAAATGAGAAGGCAGAGCCACGACCGAATCAAGGTACTAGGTAGGGAATCATTTAACAAGATTGGAATCATAATATCATTGGATCAATCTGCATAATCCAATCTGACCATCAGACCATCAGACCATACTTCCCATATCTCCCATATCTCCCATCACTCCGCTGACTGCCTTCAGTTCCATCCGGAACCATTTAAAACCAAGTGGCGATCTCCCCCAATTTCTCCTCGTTTCCCCCTTCTAATTCCAATCTTCCCCTCTCCTCCCTCTCATTCTCTTCTCCAACAATTCCAACATGGCGACTACCAACGACCTCCCTGCCCTTGAGGTGGACAGCTATGACTATATTGTCGTCGGTGGTGGTACCGCCGGCTGTGTGATTGCGGCGCGCCTGGCACAGTACCTCCCCAACAAGCGCGTGCTGGTCATTGAAGGTGGTCCCAGTGACTTCACCGATGACCGTGTGCTTAATCTGAAGGAATGGTTGAGCCTGCTCGGCGGCGAGCTGGATTATGACTACCCTACCACTGAACAGCCCAACGGTAAGCTCTCAGCAGAGAGAAGGAGACGAAAGACCTTCTGAATCGCCGTGCTGACCATCCGATCTATAGGCAACAGCTTCATCCGCCACTCCCGCGCCAAGGTCCTGGGCGGCTGCTCCAGTCACAACACTTTGATCTCATTCCGCCCCTTCGAGTATGACTGCCAGAACTGGGTTGCCAAGGGCTGCAAGGGCTGGGACTTTGAGACCTTCACCCGCATGATCGATGGTCTGCGCAACACTTTCCAGCCCGTGCACGCTCGTCACCGCAACCAGCTGTGCAAGGACTGGGTCCAGGCTTGCTCCGACGCCATGAACATCCCCATTATTGAGAACTTCAACGCAGACATCCGCAGGAACGGTGAGCTGACCGAGGGTGTTGGCTTCTTCAATGTCTCCTACAACCCAGATGATGGTCGTCGCAGCAGTGCCTCCGTCGCCTATATTCACCCCATTCTCCGTGGTGATGAGAAGCGCCCCAACTTGACCATCCTCACCAACGCTTGGGTTTCCAAGGTCAATGTCGAGGGTGACTCCGTCACTGGTGTCAACGTGACCCTGCAGTCTGGTGTGCAGCACACTCTCCGCGCCAAGAAGGAGACCATCCTGTGCGCTGGTGCCGTCGACACCCCTCGTCTGATGATGCTGTCCGGTCTGGGCCCCAAGGAGCAGCTCTCTGCTCTGGGTATCCCCGTCGTCAAGGACCTCCCCGGTGTCGGTGAGAACTTGCTCGACCACCCGGAGAGTATCATCATGTGGGAGCTCAACTACCCCGTTCCCCCCAACCAGACCACCATGGACTCGGACGCCGGTATCTTCCTGCGTCGCGAGGAACCCAACGCAGCTGGATTCGACGGCCGGGCCGCCGACATCATGATGCACTGCTACCAAATCCCCTTCACCCTCAACACCGCTCGCCTGGGCTACGATGAGCCCATCAACGCCTTCTGTATGACCCCCAACATTCCCCGCCCCCGCTCCCGCGGTCGTCTCTACCTCACCTCTTCCGATCCCTCCGTGAAGCCCGCGCTGGATTTCCGCTACTTCACCGATCCCGAGGGTTACGATGCCGCCACCATTGTTCACGGTCTCAAGGCCGCCCGTAAGATTGCCCAGCAGTCTCCCTTCAAGGAGTGGATCAAGCGGGAGGTTGCCCCCGGCCCCGCATGCCAGACCGACGAGGAGCTGTCCGAGTACGGCCGTCGTGTGGCGCACACTGTGTACCACCCGGCCGGTACCACCAAGATGGGTGATGTGACTCGCGACCCCATGGCCGTCGTGGACCCTACCCTGAAGATCCGCGGTCTGAAGGGTGTCCGCATTGCCGATGCTGGTGTGTTCCCGGAGATGCCCACCATCAACCCCATGCTCACCGTTCTGGCTATCGGTGAGCGTGCCGCAGAGCTGATCGCTGAGGAGGCTGGCTGGACCCGCTCGCAGCCTCGTCTGTAATCTCTCTCTCTCTCTCTCTCTAACCTCTGGTAGAGTGAGTATATGGTAGAGGGTCTTCTCATGTGGGCATTGGGTGTCAGTCTGGATTGACCCAGACCAATGTCCGCGTGAAAAGTTTCGTTTGGTTTTCTGTTCTGTTTTGTGATTTTGCATATCAGCGAGTAAAGACCGTGGGGGAAAGGAATGGGGAGATGCAAAGAGAGAACTTGGTTCTCTCGACTCCCTCCTCTTTTGGAAGATATTTTCCCCCGGTCTATGGGCCTCCGCCAGACGGACCCGGTGTTTTGGATATTTTGGAACATATTCACGTATATATATACCACTCACCCGTATATTCTCTTGGACAGAGAGAGGTATGCACCGGTTTGGATTGGAATGGTACCACCGAGTGTCTTTGATGTATAACGGGGATGACATGATTTGGAAGTTTGGAAGTATAAAGAAACAAAAACATCAACATATATTCCTTTGTCTTGACGTAAATGAATGTTCCTGCAAATTAACTTGATATTTGATTTGATTCTGAATTTCTATCAGATATGAGATAAGTTTAATGCTATTACTGTACTTGTATTTATGCTTGGGCATGTGCATGTGCATGTGCTTGTAATATGATTCTAAGCCTCATGGAATGCAAATCCTAGAACGCCGAGGCCTAAGCCTAAATCGCAAGATCTCCGAAAACGCATGCCCAGCAAAGCTAGACGAGAAACACGAAGATAAACCCCGAAGAACAACCCCAGAAAAGAAAAGAAAAAAAAAACAACCCTAAAAGAATCGAGTGCCCTCCCTAAGGTTAAACCGCCACCGCAGCCACCTTATCAGCATCATGAATCTTAACCCCAAACTTCCAAACCTGATCCACCGTCAATGTAGGCCCCGAATACGGATCATCCGACTCGCCCAGCACCACCAGATCCGCATCAGCCCCCGCATCCAAACACCCCTTCACCCCCTCCAACCCCAACAACCTCGCCGGCACAGCCGTCGCCGCATTAATCGCATCAGCGGTACTCGCACCCGACCACCGCCGGAAATTATTAACACACTCGATGAGCGTCGCCGACGAACCCGCAATCTTATCCGAACCCTCCAGCGTCAACCGCGCACCAGTCTTAACAATCCTCTCCCCATTCGTCCACTCATAAACCCCATCGGGAAGTCCACACAACCTCATCGCATCAGTAACAAGCACCAGTCCCTCCGGATGCGCATTATACGCAATTTTAATCGAAGTCGGATGCAAATGGATTCCGTCCGCGATAACGCCGTAAAACGGGCGTCGGCTCTCAGACTGGCCCAACAACCCGAACACACCCGGGTTACGGTGGTAAAAGGGTCGCATGGCGTTGAAGAGGTGGGTGATCATGCGGGCGCCTTGGTGTGTTGCTGAGAGGGCTTGTTCGTATGTTGCGTCCGAGTGGCCGATGGAGTAGATTATGCCTGCTTCGGTGATGTGGGGGATTTGGGACATCATGTTGCCTACTTCGGGGGCGGCGGTGATCATTTTTATGGGGGAGGTGTACTGGGGTGGAGGGGAGAGGTTTGAGGCGCCGTAGCAGTGGAGGAGGTCGTCGTAGGTTTGGGCGGAGCGGAGGACGTCGGGTTTGTGGATGCCGTTGCGGTTGGGATTGATGAATGGGCCTTCGACGTGGGCGCCTAGGGATTCGGCGCCGTCTTGGGGGTGGTGGGTTGTTGCGGTGTGGCCGAGGGAGGGGAGGACCTGGGGTGTGCATTAGTTTATTGCTTGGTATAGTGCTTATATAGAATGCGGAGATTGTGATATGGAATTGGGGGTTAGGATAGTGGTCTTACCTTCCAATACACCTCGGGCGTGGAGCTCACGACTGTAGGCAGGTAGGAGGTCACGCCGGTACGGGCTAGACCCTGATTCACGAGACGTAGACCCTGGTCGTACTCATCTTTGGTCGCGCAGGGAACGGAGAAGTCGAAACCCTGTGCGCCGTTGAGTTGAGTGTCGATCAGACCCGGGGCGAGGATACGGCCGCCGAGATCAATGATCTCATCGGGGGACAGGTGCAGCCCATAGAAGGCCTCTTGGTCCTTGAGGATCTTGCCGGTCAGGGAGTCGATCCACAGATCCTGTTCGACCAGCCTGGACCCGCGGACGAGTCGGCAGTTGGTGAATTTGGTGATGCGCGGGGTATTGGGGGCGCTGGTTTTGCCCGGCATGGTGATGGTTGATAGTTGATGATGATAGTGATGGGTAGAGGAGAGGAGAGATGAAGTGCCGAGATGGCGATACAGAGCAACACCGAGGCCAAGGAGTGAAAGGATGAGAAAGTCGAGAGTAAACAAGAAAATGTTTTAAGTTAGAGAAATTGCTTTCTGGTTTGTTTGTCTCTAGTTTTCAGGCACCAGGGGAGGGAATTGTCAGAAGTATTGGCAGATAAAGGGCCCGGACTGCACAATGATGTAACCAGAACAGAGGTGACATCGGCATGCCGATGTGGTAGAAACGGTAGAAATGGTAGAAAAGCAGTGAACCAGCAGTGAGGAGTATAGGGTAGTGTAGTAGTACTGTAGCACAGTGGTACTACTATCAGGAGTACTATACTATGGTATAACTACTATAATACGCTAGTACTCAGCTATCGTAGTATGGGTAATCTATTTGTAATATAACCGGTATCAGTACTGTCCCTGACCAGACCGCATGCGCAGAGTTGCAACCGGCAGAAATAATACTGTAATCATCATCATCGACTTGAATGCAACTCTGATTCCGGTCGCATTGGGGAGGCGCTTCTTCCTTCTTCCTTTGTCCACAGTTCTCCAGTCTTCCAGTTCTTGGTTCTTCCTGGTTCTCCCTTCTGCCCAGTCTTGCCCAGTCTTGCCCAGATTCTCCAGCCCGAGTTTCTCCATCTTAATCTACCAGTAACACTCCGTCAATCTGTTCTTCTCGGCCCGTAGCCCGACCAACAGGCTGCAATGACTTCTCCGATTTCTCCAGAGTCTCCATCTTTTGCCCTCCCACTCCCCGCATAGTAGAAAAAAAACGGAACGAAAAGAAGAATATCCATTTATCCACAACTTGTTTCTCCAGTGATAACCGGGGTCAAAATCTTGTTAATAATTCACGCAATTGCCCCCGTAATGGCTCCGTTGTACGACCCCATTTTGTATGATCCGGACAACTCCAGCGTCTCATCCTGCGGAGCGCAACTTATCTATGAGACATGATAAGTCTACTAGCTCGGCTATACATTTTTAGTGTGTGCCTCCATACTTTTTTTAGCGTCTTCAAAAGAGCCCCTAAATAGCCGCGCGACCGAGAATCTTCATAAATTTATTCCGGTTCGCTCTATCTTTTGGGTTTCTCCTGCATTCCTGATACTTGGGACTTTCCTTCGATCGAGCAGTGCTCTCACGTGGGAAAAACAGAAGAATAAAAAGTAAAGAAAGGACAGAAACCTCCCATCATCAACATCAACATTCCTACCCCCTTCCCCCAATTGTCATTGTTGATCCTCCACCCGATCTCTGTCTCTTTCCTATTTTTTCCCTCCCTGTCATTCTCTTCCCTTTCCTCTTCTCTTCCTCTTCTACTCCCCCCTCCTCCACAAATCATGGCGACAACTCCTTCCGACTCGGAGCTGTCGCAAGCACAGACTCCAGTTATGGACTCTTCGACGCCACGGGAGAAGCCCGTCCCCTTCGATGTGGAGAATCCCGAGCCGGGACAAGACCATGCCATGGTCGGCAAGCCGTGGATGTACAAGCCGATTTTCAAAATCGGAAAATACGAAGCCCCCTGGTTCGCTTCACCGGATATGCAGCTCTACCTCGTTTCCTTTGTGTGTTTCCTTTGTCCGGGAATGTACAACGCTGTGACGGGCCTCGGTGGTGGTGGCCAAGTGAACCCGACCGATGTCAACAACGCCAACACGGCCCTGTACAGCACCTTTGCCGTGGTGGGATTCTTTGCGGGCTCGATTGCCAATCGCATTGGTCTGAGGATTACACTGTCGCTGGGTGGATTTGGTTATTTCTTGTATACGGCTGCCCTGCTCTCGTATAACATCAATCAGAATGCCGGCTTTTTGATCTTCGCTGGTGCCTTGTTGGGTGTCTGTGCGGGTCTTTTGTGGTGTGCGCAGGGTGCGGTCATGATGAGTTACCCCCATGAGCATGAGAAGGGCAAGTATATTGCCATCTTCTGGGTGATTTTCAATCTGGGTGGTGTCATTGGCAGTTTGGTGAGTCAACTACAAATGCAGACTAGGGAGAGCTCGATCCACTAACATTCGATGGTTATAGGTCCCTCTCGGTCAAAACATGCACAGCACGGCAGGCAACGTCAACAACGGCACTTACATCGCCTTCCTTGTCATGATGGCCGTTGGATTTGTCCTCTGCTGGGGTCTCGTTGATTCCAAGTATATCAAGCGCAATGACGGATCGCGCGTGATCGTCATCAAAAACCCAACCTGGAAATCCGAATTCCTCGGTCTATGGGAAACCATTCGAAGTGACTCGTACATCGTCTTCATGTTCCCCATGTTCCTGGCCAGCAATTGGTTCTACGGCTACCACTTCAACGCCGTCAACCTGGCCTATTTCACCGTTCGCACTCGCGCGTTGAACAGTCTCCTGTACTGGCTGATGCAAATGGTTGGTGCCTTTATTTTCGGTCAGCTCCTAGATATGAAGTGCTTCTCGCGCCCGACCCGTGCGAAGATCAACTTTGCTATTCTCATCGCGATTACATTGGGTATCTGGGGTGGTGGCTATGCTTTCCAGAAGCAGTATACTCGGGAGACTGTCAAGGCCGATACGGATTTCACGGATAGCCACTATATCGGTCCTATGTTCTTGTACATGTTCTATGGTTTCTACGATGCTGCTTTCCAGACTTGCACCTACTGGTGAGTAGTCCTCATTGCCTTGGCTACCTCAGGTGTATACTTCATTCATATCTAACAATTTCAATCCAGGTACATGGGCTCTCTCTCCAACAATGCGCGCAAACTGGCCAACTTTGCCGGTTTCTACAAGGGCATCCAATCTGCCG
The DNA here is from genome assembly GCA_023626575.1 of Penicillium sp. PF1803. Lineage (NCBI taxonomy): Eukaryota > Fungi > Ascomycota > Eurotiomycetes > Eurotiales > Aspergillaceae > Penicillium > Penicillium sp. PF1803. The sequence continues at coordinate 18,689 of JAMAGZ010000111.1, read as the reverse complement.
GTGCCGCAGGAATGTGGCGGTAAGTGCTCTCAACCCGTCTAAAAATCATAAACCATCTTCTAATCCCCTTCTAGCATGGACGCCCAAAAAACCCCATTCATGACCGAGTTCGCCTCCTGCTGGGGTCTCCTCCTGGGCAGTATGTGCATTGCCTCACCCGTGATCTTCTCTAAGATCAAAGAAAGCACCGATGTCGAAGACGATCTGCGCTTCTCGGACGAGACCACCGCCGAAGTCCTGGGTGACACGGAAGAGTCCCCCGAAAAGCCGCATGCCGACCAGGAGGATAACGGCCACAACAAGGCATAGAGGGCGATTTGGTCGGTAATAACCAATGCGCATGTACTGTATCACCACATTGTTCCACTATTCTCCTTTTTTTTCTTTTCATTTTTATATCTCTGTTTCTCTGTTCGATTTTCCTTGTTTCCTTTTTTTGCATTCCATGGACGGAATGCAGTGGCTCCATGCATCTTTACGCGGCGTGCCCACCCCCTCCGACTTTCCCCCAGATGGGGTATTTTGATTTGATACGATGAAGTGCCGAAAGGCATGCTCTACCTCCCTTTTTTTGTTTAACCTTTTCTATCCGGGGAATTATGTTCGTGGGATAGAACTTTTGTGGCATACGGTTACAGGTACTATCCGATCTCTACTTGAGTATTGGTGATTTATTTAGACTTTCCCTTTTCCAGTTTTCCTTCTAGGGAAGGATAAGTATAATTCACAACTATAACTTGAACTACATTGTTTACAACGGTATGAAGTGCATGACCTGCTTCTCTGTGACTTTATAAGTTAGGATTATGTGCTCTATGTACGACGCTGACGACGGTGACAGCGGTGACATAAATCACAAAATCGCATGTAGTTAGCAGAAAACTGAATCTGTAGTATTGGGTAAGTTCGAAACCTTGATCAGACTTTGCATCTGATTATACTTTAAAAGGTCGGGCAAGTTTTCAAGGTAGCTAAGTTAAAGGTGAGAAGAAAGTGAGAGGTAAAATGTAAGTAAAAATATAAGGAAAGTAAGTAAGATACGTAAGTCTGTAAGAAACAGTGTTAATCCAGGAAAAGCGATACTATCGAGATGTTCCTACTTATGAATAAATTATGAGAGGTAGAGAGAAGAGGTAGTAGAAGTTCAGACGTTATAGAGTCGTGCTGGTAGCAGTTATAGACTAGTGCTATCTAGAGTCATGATTCTACTAACTACTTATGCATATATGTGTAAGTTATAAGGGTTCAAGCTTGACTTAGGGATAAAAAGTATACTAGCTAATTGAAAGGGCCATGGAGATACTAATATGAATAGGGATTAGCTACTTAGGGGGTACTAGGGGTACTATGTTTGAGTGGGTACTAAAGTCAAAGTGAGAGTATATATTCAGAACAGCTTAAGTGATTAGATTCTATTCACCTGATATTTGTTTGATCTATCTTGGTTGAATTCTTTATCTTATAGTGTACTTACAACCTTAAGAGTCTTACCTAAAGATCTACTAAAGCTGTTTAAAGCCAGATTTTATGTTCGTACCTAGCTGGTAGTTCATCTTTTATTCGATTAAATGCCCTGCTACGGGGGGCTAGACCCATTTTTTCTTGGTATTTTGTCTTGTCTAGCTAGGCAAGCTCAATGCCATCAGACAGGAATTAAAGCTGATGAGTACGAAGTTTACTTCCAAGGTCCCGGAGAGATAGTTTTATAACGATCCAACTTGATAGCTTTTCGCCTTATTCTTTACCAGACAATCTATCAGCGAAGTAGATCCTGTTTCAAACACCCTTTTAGGCATTACGTAGTCGTGGAGATGATTTACTAACATGATTGAAGCCTCTTCTTATACCTCTTCCCGAGCAACAAACAAACTAAGCAAACAGGACAAATAGACCAAACAAGAGCAAGCATGTAAGATCAGCACGGAGCATTTATGTATGGAATACGAAGCACAGATTCATTCTGTTATTAAGGAATCTATTCCTAACACTACCTACCTACCTATTATGAATTTATTATAGTAGCAAGCTAATATCTCCCTCCATGAGAGATAGAGAGGAAGGCAAAAAATTGTAGGCCCGAGCCCGGGATCGAACCGGGGACCTCGCGCAGTCAATGCTTTGGGTGAACCCTAAGCGCGAATCATACCACTAGACCACCCGGGCGGTTGATGTGTGATGGCTCAATTTCTGTCTACATGAAGAAAAACGTTTCATCTCACTAGATCAGATAAATTTATCTTATTCTGTGATGTATTAGGCTGATAATAAGGCCTAGTTTCCTAAATTACTAAAAGAAATTTGAGCACTGCTAGCTAAGTCGTCCGACTTGATAGGTAGGCAGTCAAATTCGCTATAATATGCGGTCGTGGATACTAGGATTTCATGCGATATCTATGGAGGAGATGAAAATATATCACGACCTAGTATCGGAGGTAAACGCAACAGCTTTTAGTTTAAGCTTACGTTATTTATCTGAACGGTATACTAGTGCATTGTACAATAGTAATTAAACCAGCAAACTTGAAATTGAAACCCGTCTTCTGCTTAATAAACAATAAGGAAATCGGGGGCGTAAGTCTCGGAACTGCCTTATCCGAGAAGAGCCAGAAGTGAAGGCTAAGCCTACGCGACTTTGGAGATGTATAAACATTACACCTTTCGAATGATTACGCCTGTTAAAGATAAATAGCAGAGCATAGAAAAGGCTTGTCTACGATTATATGGTGCTACTATGGTGACGTTTGGGCATATGCCTTGTCCACTCTGAAGATCCTCCACCTTCAATTAATTTATTCTGTAAATATTTACATCATCACATTATAGTTAGAACCACTTTCCCCCAACAGAAGAACCACCCGTAGGAGCCGAAGTAGGCAAAGCCACTGACGACTGAGTGTGTGTCGCCGTCGCAGGACCATCAGATCCAAAGTCCGGGGTCAACTTCTTCTCACCCGTCGGCAATTCCCATCCGTTCAGCGTACGATTGAAAAGCTGCAAAGATGCAACGGGCTGATAATACGGCACCTCATGACCAGCCTCGTAAACGCGAGTAAACGAGAAGTTGCCATACTCGCGGGTCTCACCATACTCGACGCCATTTACGGTGAAAGGAGCGTATCCCGCGGCGCGGAACTCCTTACTATGGGGTTAGTTGGTTGCGAGAGAGACACCTTGGCCGCCGAACCAGTTGCAAATGTAATCTGCGTCACCGTAGATGAGAGCGACGCGAACTGGTCGGGTGAGAATATCTTCTAGGTCTTCGATGAAGTTTGGCCAGACGAAGTCGCCGGTTTGTTGGAAGGCGTAGTAGATATCGGCGTTGGACTGGGTATAGTTGAGGTCGACGCCGAGCGCGTTTTTGACTTCGTCCTTGGCGAGGTAGTTGAGGTAGTAGCTAGGAGGGGTGGGGTCCTGGGATGGGTGGCGGATGTCATAAGTGCCTCGGCCGCTGAAGACGTAGTACGGGCTCTCTATAAATGATGTTAAGATATATACTATTTGAATGGTGTGTGTTCTGGAGAATCAACATACCAACATTGTCGCGGCACATATTAGCGGCCTCGGTGCAAATTGCCAGGTCAGACAGGGACGTGCGGTTGGTGGTCTTGCAGTTGAGAATCTGGTCCTGGCAGCCATTGGGCATGGAGTTGGCGAACTTCATGTAGTTGTAAACAGTTTCGTTGACCTGAGGCCCTGTCAGTATGAAATTTGAATCGACAAGCTAGCACATTATCTTACCGCCTCGATGCCGTAAGAGTTGTGGCGAGCAAACTCGGGATAGAAAGGAGCCTGGATGGACTCATCGATGATTCCGTTTATAATTCCCAAGGTGTTGAAGTCGAGCTGAATACCCTTGGTGGTACCATTGGCAATCTTGTCGTTCTCCTTCATGAAATGGTCGAAGAACTGAACTTGTTAGATATGTCACTGTATAAAGGCAATCCTTGGCTACTCACAGCAGGGCCGTAGTGACTATAACATTGTTAATGTCACTAGATCTCATAAAAAATTGGAAATTCAGACGAACTTACCCTCCATAACTCTCAGTCCAGAGGTTAAAGCTCCTTGATTTGATCTTTGGGTCCAGCTTGTGCAGACCAACAAGGAATCCTTGCAGAACTTCCCAGGTAGCTTCAGCAGCAATATTGGTGGTGTCTTTCGACTTGGTCAGTTCTACTATCATAGCCACTCCAAGCGGGCAACATACCAATCATAGTGGCATTGATGACAGGGTAGCGGCCCTGAACGCCCGCAAAGGAAGCATCCTCAAACACGCCAGTGAAGGGGTTGAGAGAGCCAGCTTCCTTCTCAGCATATGAAAAGCCTATAGAATTTTAGCGGCTATTCCTTTTGTGGAATACTGGTTCCCTTCCATACCAGTGCCCAAAGGCTGAGAGATGAAAAGCATGTTCGAGACCTCGTTCCAAGAGTGAGGGTTGATCACGGTCTCGTTCTTCTCGTTGACACTGCAGGGACCCAGCTCTGTCACAGTCAAAATTAGCAATTAGTCTCTCAACACAATCATTTATGACATACCCTCGAACAGTCCGATCAACGAATCACTACCAGGGCCACCGTTCAACCACAAGGTAATTGGTGCATTCTCTGGGTCGTGGCGTGCCTCGAAGAACCAAAAGAAAGTATGCGCATCTGAAGCCAAGTCCACATAGCCGGCATATGACTTAACGCCCGGTGTCGTTTCACAGACGCCGTGTTTGCCGGGTTCCTTGTACCGAATGGTGACATTATTAGCAGTCTTGATGGTCGTGACGCCTGTAGGCTCCTTAGGAAGCTGGTGACAGCGAATTCAGTTCCAAGAGGCACTGATGCTGCTGCTGCGAGCGGCAGCACCAGTGGAAGTAGGCTGTGGACGCGCATTGTCGGCTTAACGATTAGTTAAGGTGTAGAAGTTCAACCTTAACTTGAATGGTAAAAAAAAGAGCTTCTAACAGGAGTCCCTACAGAGACCTTAAATAAGACTTCCATGAAGAGAGGAGATCAAGAGATCAGGTTGTAAATCGCGCTCAATCAACCAACAGGGTCTGCGCATAGAAAGCCGGAGATAGCCGTCCCCTGACTATCATCATTATTAACCAGTTTCATCTCAAGGAAAAGAGAGCGGATATTGCCAAGAAGTCGTCATCGAGCTGGAAAGCCAGTCAAAAAGACCGCCGACGTGCATCGTGGAAACAACTCCAGCTATCTCCGCAGGTGCTCCGGGGAAGGTAGCATCGCTACATCATTATACGAGGAGAAGCCTCCTCTATACAAGCCAAATGGAAGAGGCTTGGCAAAGCCTCTGCCAAGGCTTCCAGGGAATCAGGGGTCTTGATTTGACCCGATATCGAGCTTGGGCGTTGAGTGAGGGGAAGGATCGACACCACTAGACCGAGGAACCAGCCCATAGGTTACGATTAGGCCAGAGTGGAGCAGGGACCCGGGAGTTCAATGACCATGCTTTCACAGTAGGCAGCCAGAAACTTGGTCTTTGGGGTCAAGTTTCTTTGTGAGTAGTCAGAAACCTGGGCCAAAAATTGGGGTAAATGTAGTTCAAATGAACAATGAATGGAGGTTGACAAGGCGTCCAACTTATAAAAGAGCGGGGTCGATGTACTTAGTCGAAGCAGGCTAGCACAGAATCACAGTAATTATGTAGCATGGAAGCTGCCTAGGGCGGAGCATCTTCGAAGTTCGGGGATAGCTACTTCGGATCTCGCGTGCCTGCTGTAGACGCAACGTGGGAATCCAAGGTTTTTCGAGATGAATCGAATCCCCGGTCGGCTTTATTAAGTTACTGCATGAGGAATAATCAGGGTCAATACTGTACCTGTTCAGGTCAGTCGTGATCCGAACTCCACTTGGCGTGACCGTTCCGCCAGTCCGTATGCCACCAACTTTGCACTATTTCACCTTCAGGGGGCGTTTGTAAATTAATCAGTCAAGCAAATCTTTTGTGTCACACGTTTGCAGTAGCCTCAAGTCAGACGTGAATAGCGTGGACTCACATGAATCTGCCGGCGATAATACTCATACCAGTACAGTCGGGCTTCCTAAAACTGAAACCCTAAGAAAGCTTCGACGTCATCTCGTCAATCATGCGTTGAACGGTATGTCGATTAGGAGAGATGATCAAAAGTACGTCGAGAAGGACCTTTAAGAGGCAGGGGTTTGGAGTGTACCTGACGGGACCTTTTCTCTGATCTCTGGATCTGGACCTTTGAATGGCCAGAAGATCAATGCATGGTGGACAAAATGTACTCTTTTTTCCTTTCTTTCTTTCTTTTTTTTGCTATGGGACCTCAATATTTCGAGAAAAGATACTGGTATCTAGAATTGTCGGGTATTTTCCATCACGGAACACTGTTGGTGGAGAAGAGGCTAAGTGAATACAACCATTAATGATGATCTCCGCCTAGCATAATCTAATCCACTCTCTTCATGCCTGATAATATCACCTCTCTATAACATCTATCTAGATTGCGATCTGGAAAATCGTTCCAATCCTGAGCTTTTCTTCGTTGATATCCTCACCTCGACTAAAGACTAAATGTGCTAGCTACTACACAACCTGCTCGCCACAGCCACCAAAGGTAACATCTTGACTCATGGAGCGAGTAATATAAATAATTGCGTTCATTTCGGACAGGTACTTTTGCGAAGTGCATCAGCAATATACAAGCACACAGCGTACCACATATCAAGGACTTTGGAAGTTCGGTCTTTAATACGGACTTTATCGGATTTTGCTTAGCAACTCTTATCGGAAATAAGTCATGCATACAGGCGCCAGGGTGTTTGAAAGGATATAAGTTGACCCATATTCCAAGTCGTGCTAGTGCATTAAAACACACTTCCCACCCCCTATATAAAGCTCCGCTAGGCATACACCTCCTTCTCCCTAGCACCTACTTGCAAAGTCAATCTACGAGCCATCCTCTATCATCACAGCCTATCACCAAAATGCCCAATCCGCTCATCAGGAACCATCATGGCAAGAACAGCAAGTACACTCAGGCATTCTTCGAGCAGAATGGGCCCGGAGACGCTCGACCTACAGCTCTTGACATTCTCAAGGACAACGACCGGATCGGTACCATGAAGGAGAAGGTGAGCATTGCTGCTGTGGAATACTAGGAGTTGCTAGGGAAAACTAGAACCGGAATTGACTATAATGATCTAGGTTTTTTTTCTCACCGGGTCATTTAGAGGAATTGGCATTGAAACTGCTCGTGCGCTTGCTGCAACCGGTGGTAAAGTGCATCTAAGCGTTCGTGACATAGAGAAGGGGAAGCAAGCTCTAAAAGAGATCCTCGAACCCGGTCGTGTGGAGCTGCTTGAGCTAGACGTTGGGTCAATGGAAAGCGTCCGCACCGCGGCTAAGACCTTTCTGTCCAAGTCGACCCAGCTTAATGTCTTAATCAACAATGCAGGGATTATGGCATGCCCAGAGGCGAAGACAGTGGATGGCTTCGAGTCGTAACTTGCAATTAACTATCTCGGCCACTTCCTTCTCTATAAGCTACTCGAGCAGACGCTCTTGTCTAGTTCTACGCCTGAGTTCCAATCCCGCGTTGTAAACGTTCCTTCTGCTGGTTATCATATAAGCTCCGTTATCCTTGATAATATTAACCATGATGGGGGCGAGTACGAGGCGTGGAAGGTATACGGTAATGTTAAGATAGCTTATATTTGGATGTCAAACGAGATTAAGCGGCGATATGGTTCAGGTAGGGGTCTATACGGCTCTAGTAGGGGTCTACACGGCCTCTCGTTAATGCCTGGTGGTATTGCTACAGGCCTACAGCGCTACGTTGCGCTACGTTGACTCGGAAACGTTAAAGTAGTGGGGTTCGAGTAGGCCTGCAAAAAGGTATGGCAAGAGCCCGGCCCAAGGCTCTGCCACGACTATGACGGCTGTGTTCGGCAAGGAATGGGAAGGCAAGGGTGGGGTCTATCTAGAGGATTGCCAAGAAGCTGGCCTGATCCCCGAGGGTGGTACACTGGCGGTCGGTGTTGCACCACACGCATTCGATCCAGAGGGCGAGAAGAAGTTGTGGGCTTTGTCTCTTGAGATGTTGAACTTATCAGAGTAGGGGTAGGGCGCAGGATGCACATCTCTCGAGGTTGTGAGGTTGATGGAGGTGGGAAGAGAGGACAGGAAGATGCGGTATTGGCATGGTGTGATGTTGATCTCACCCAGAGCGAACATCGGATCCATTTTATTCGAACCCTTTTAGTCAAAAGCGCTTTTTGAGAATAATGAAGCAGATCAGTGTGGCTTATGTGCGGCAAAAAATCCGGTGGGCGTTGCCCGGGTGAGTTAAAGTGAGGGCCTTTTTAGTGTCGCGCAACCAGGCGTAGGTAGGGCGAGTGCACAATAGACAGAGTGAGAAGTTGGTGACGTTGAGAGGGTGAATTCCATTAATCCCGTCGCGCGAACACTACACCGACCCCCTCAGGTTTTCAAAGACGGCAGGCACATTTGGTCATTTTAAATGCACTTGAAGAATTAATTCGTGTTTAGCTTGAATGATACGCCCATAGACCTGAAGGACAATCTTGTAACAGGGTCGCAAAAAGCAAAGTAATCAGGAAGCAATAATACCATTATTTTCTCCCTCATAGAATCACAAATAAGCAAGAAAAGAAAATCTGCAAGGCCAGAACGACTAATCCAGGCGGAGATATACCATTTGGCCGTACAGCCTAAAGACTCCGTGTGAAAGTTGACGGAGATAGCTGATATCAAACCTGAGAGAATTCGCCATTTGTTGCTGGAGCAGGACCGGCGTCAGGATTTGTAGCAGTTCCATTGTTGGCACCTGCGCCCGATGAAATCGGTTTCTCGGGATGGACAACAGTAGGAATCGTAGAACGCCGGCCATCGAGATAAATATTGAGGATTTCCAAACAGAGGCCACAGAGCGTCCAGAAGCTTCGGGAGAAAATGAGCAGGTGTGCTCACATATGTAGAAATAAAAAAACGAAGGGGGTTTGTGGTGACAACTCACAAAGACAAGAAAGTAAACGCTTCGATAGCATTCCTCCGCCGGCAACTACTACTCAGGTCCCAAATGTAGTAAGCACACCCGGCGCCGTTAAGGAGGTCATCAGTTTGGGCAACAAAAATGAATGCTGATAGCCATCTATAGAGTTTTGAAATTGTTAGCCTCATGTAGTACAACGGGGTAGAAACTTATCGTCAGGGTTGTAGGGGGATGGAGGAGAAGGGTCTGATATACAGTGCATAGAAGACTATGTCTAACGGGATCATATAGCCCCGATTGCGATCCATGCATGATGTGAACAGGGAGGGAATATAGAATGCAGTGGTGAGAACCGCCTATAAGAGGAGTGTCAGTGCTGCCCAAGGAGCAAGAGAGTATCAAGAAAGATTCATATGCTCACAATGACTAGGGGGAAAACGGCCCGATAACCCTTTAGGTGATCGACCACCCAAGCAGTAAGGCCCAATGTGATTATTGCGGAGATCCATAGGAGCAGACGAACTGAAAACAAAAAAGGTCGAATGGTGTCGCCGTGCTTCGTCATATTTGAGAATGCTGGACTCTGTAGTCTGAGACGATGAAGTTATTGCAGGAAGACGAGTTGTTTAAAAAAGTTATCCTGTCAAAAGAGAAGCCCGAAATCAATGACGTTGCCGAGAGGTTTTATGTCTAGGACAATCCTAGGTATAATTGCTCCCAAGTTTCCAGCTGTCGGATAGTGGGCAGCTGATAGTCAGAATTCTGGTTCACCCTGACTTGTTGACCACGCCTCGTGGAGTCTAGCCGGCCGATGGATGGCTTCTAGTGATGGAGACATTGGAGGACTGTCTTTGGCTTACTGAATTCCAGAATACATCTGCTGGCTTTCAGGCCTTAAGGAACTAAGCATGTCCCCTTCAATCTACGTTTGAAACCGAACATACAAATGAGCGGCAATCATGCGGGAAATTGAACATTCATGGCGGATTAGTACGGATCGTTATATTAAAGTACACATCTCATAACTAAAATACTATTGCAATCCTTTGAAGATATTGACGGATATGATGATGCCGATCACAATTCCTGGCAAATCTCTCGTCGGCCTCGGCGCAATCGTATGATTGACCAGATGGAAAGTTAAATCTTCTGGTGGCACCATCGTGATTCAGTGGCGTTTAGCTCATCAATCAGCTCTAGTGGCTAATCCAGCCTTCGACTTCAACTGTATGCTTATGGCCCCGTGGATCGGCCGAAATCTCCATTGCATTCTTCTGATTACTTCGGTACGGGCAAGTCATGATGACGCCCGCCACCCGGTTGTTCCGCTGGAAGCATCGGAGCAGGCCATCATTTCATTTCCCGTTCTCAACTTTGACAAGTATAGCGCTGAAGCTAGCATCGTCTTTCAGTATCATCCTTAATTATCTATACTAGTGAAATTTCAGGCTCAAAACTGGTCTTCCGAGTCGTGCCAACGTCTAGAATTAGGAGGGGCATGAAGCGAAACGTACAGCAGCAATCAATCAGCCTAAATTCGTGTAGCAAATGTTAGCAGCGTGCAGCTTGATTTTCAATTCCACCTTCCCTTGAGCCTTCCCTTGAGAGTAAAGAATCTACGTTCATCATGTTAATTTAGAAAATTCGCTTATTTCTCGTCGTTGTTGTTTGCTTCGCTTCTGGCCTGACTCATTTCCACATGTACTCACTTGACACTCCTACCGGCACTCTGAGTTACAGATCCTTACTAAATGCGCCTGATGGATATACGCCAGAAGACGATAATGCTCATCACTTAATCTAACCGTGCACATTGCGGTAAAAATTGGCGAGAACGACCTTTCTCACGCGAATGGCGCCTACCGAGAATTTCTCGACCGAGTTGGGGCATTTGTTGCATTTGCTGCAACTGATGAAAGGATGAGCAACTCGGCTGCGCCAGGCCATCTAGGCAGATTGGTGCAGTCAACTGCACTTATTGCTGGCCTAAGCAGTGGCTCCTGGCTGGCCGGATCAACGACGGAATTTCCTGATGGAATTGTGCCAATGTCGATTATTATTGCGCTCGAAGGAGCGCCCTTGGTGGTATAAAATTGCGAGTTCAGCTCCCACGCTCCAGAGTGATTAGCAACAATGCGCGCTTCGATCAAACAAAAGGTTTTTTTCTCTTCTGGATACTCGGCCACCGTACCTGTGTGTCCATAGTGTGCTTTTTATTTAGAATCTATACGCAACAATAATCTGAATTCTGTGCCTTTTTATACGCATTGCAGTAGACAAGGGGGCTCCGCGGCTAGTCGATCACATGAGACCAGGCCAGAGGCTCTTTGAGGTCCTGCGGACAGCTCCACAACTCTGATTGAGAATTTAGTTACCTCTCAAGGGGCTAGAATAAATTGCGGGGCCTACAATGGCCTAATTCCCAATTCAGTCAGAGATGGAATGATTAGACCCCTCAGTACCTAGAGTATTGGTAGTGGAGTCGAAGACGTCATCAGTGACCGCGAGAGAGTCAGATGCTCTACCTAGTTATATTTCAATGTATTAACGGATAGTTCCATATAATGCTTTCCCTAAAAATCATATCACCGAAATATTCACCATGCTAACCGGTTCGTGCCTTTGCACCGCGAACAAATACACAATCACAAATGAGGATGCTGATGTATTCAGGAAGGTGAAAAATTCATACCTCTGAACGATCGTGGGAGACATTCTCTTCTTCATCTACTTATTTGGTTTTCTAACAGATAATATGCCACTGTGCTCGCTGCCGCAAGATTAGTGGTGAATACACTACCACTAACCTTCTCGTGCCGAAGAAGAGCTTCAAATTGACGAGCGCCTCGAAGTGGCCCTCTCTCGTTCCGGGCCTATCGAAGAGTACCAGCATCTTCCACGCTGTCCTGCCAGATGATAAGCATGGGCATATCTGTTTCTGCAGCCATTGTGGATCCGTGCTCTATCGCGAATCTGACATGCAGGGACTGCGTGGCCTCATGTTCGTGCCCGTGGGCACTCTTGATGACATTGACTCGGTCAGTGACTTGAGAAAAGAAGAATGGTACTGAGTGGGTGAATCTCAATTCTTGGTTGTAATAAATGGACCTGCGATTTATAATAATAATTGTTGAACGTTCCTATCCTGCTGTAGGCTTGTGTATATCAGAGCAGAGAGATAGATTGAGATTAAACGCAAGTCCTTCGCTTAACTTTTTCTGGATTAGTGTGAAATGTGAAGTACAAATGCCTAAATTGGGATAAGATCGGCTCTAAGCAAAGCCACAGAGTCTAATTATTCCCTAAGAGCTGCTAGTTTCGGTTCGTGCCGCTTATTTGGCCTAAGAACTAAGTTAAGCAAATAGGCTAGTCCCACTAGTGCAATACGACTAAAAGATATCTCCCTGCAAAAGCTATAATAGTTTCGCAACCTTTATTTTCAGCAGCAGCAGCTTCAGAAACGTTGGAGCTGTCTCTAAATCATTCAGGGCTAATGCTGGAGGTCGAAGTTATCTAGGGAGCTGATCGTTTGAATATAGTAAGGTTTCATAAAATGGAAAGGGTTGCTGGAGACAGTTTGGAAAAAGGGGCGAACGATTGAGTTAGAACCTAATTCGGGTAATGCGGGCGAATTGCCTAGCCTTCAAGACATTCTATAGAGCGGGATACTCAGCCACTTGCCGCTCCCAGTCAACATGGATTTGTGATTCTGCAACGCGCGGCCATTGCATGGAGGGCCGGCCCGTCTGAATATTCACATGTTACCCCGCTCGTACGTTACATACTGTAGTCCATCCTTCGCTTCTGCTGAAGTTCACTCGCATCATGCAACCAGATTGGACGCATAGGCCAAGGCCTAAGTACGATCGCATATTAAGTTGTTGAGATCAGACCGTTCTTGAGTGATCCTCAAGAAATAGTCTGTCCTAATTCAATACTGTTGCCCTATTCCTTAATTGACTGACTGGCCGCTACCCTGCTAGTCATCACCCTGCCAAGTAGTACCTTGACACACTCGCGTTTCCTCGTTCCATTCATCTCCCATCCATGATCCAAATTGATTGGTTCTCCGTCGTTCTCGTTCATCGGAAAATAACCTAGTGGGTCCATAACACCCGGACCCAAAGTATCCTCCGGAAAAATAGGGGCCGGGGGGATATCGCGCCCCGAAAGAAACGTTTAGCTACAAACTAATTCTGGTGAAAAAGTAAGACTGACGGAGATGCTCCCCTGAAGAAATTCCCATTGGGATTACCCTGTTGGGCCCAGGCTCCAAACCCAGCACGCAGATTGATTGCTCAGTCTCATATATGCCCTTCCCTTCCTTGTTCCCTTTCTGTTCTCTTGATAGTTCTCCTAGAATTTCGAACAAGATTGACTCGTTCTTCCCCTTCTTTGTTCCCTGATTCTTTTGCGTAGTGGCGCGAGATGCGCCATTAAAGAGAAAGCAAGCGAAACAAACATAGAAAATATCCAAAAAATATCAATTCCTCGGATTTAACACACAGAGAGCACTCGCTCAATCGGCTGATTCTGCTACAAGCCTAGGGCTAGGGGTCCGGGAGGCGCTATCGCCCCCTGGTTACATGCCGCGTGCCGTAATCTTCCTTAGGGACTGTCTGACTATACCCTTTGGGTAGGCAGTGGCATGTTTACGGGCTAAAATCTGACTATGTATACGGAGTTTATGGCCCATCTGTACCCCAAATTTGACTGTATCCCCATACGATAAACCAGTTTGATAGCAGCATAGTATAGAGGCGGGAGGTTGATCTGCAGTGGCCAGACCAATAATCAACACGGAGGAGCTGGCCTTGGCGTAAGAACTAAACTGACACAGGCAGGTTACCTTTTTGTTCGTATTCTCCCCCACCCAAACAAGCTGCAAGAAGAAAGGGAAAGATTGGGTCCATGTTAGGGTCCGAATTAGTCGTGAGGGAACCATCCATTTCCTGAGTCGAGTTAGACATACGATCTCCCCTGCCTGTCACTATTTAGGTCCGTTTTTGAATATGAAAATATGCTTTCCCTTATACTCTTCACCAGCAAAATGTTCCCAGAACGATACTCATGCGATCGTTGCCGCCAGCAAAAGGTCCGATGCTTGAAGAATTGGGAATTATCAACGGCTGTTGGTGGCGGCCGCAACCATCTCACCCCATGCGATCGATGTATAAAGGCGGACGTGCCATGTGTGTACAGCAGTATGTCATGTGCCTCTCTCGCAAAATATGTATTTTCTTTCTTGGAATGATCAATTAATCACGTCATTTGCAGCGAGGCAGAGAACCAGGCGAGCAAAGGGGAAAGACGCCCTATCACCCGGAGGAAATACACATCTCAGTCAGAATCTCTCGAGCGTGCTCTCAAATGGCGATGTTGCAGCATATGACCTCAACGACCTGATGATGCCGTCGCTCGACCCGGCCATGACCTGCATCGACGATAGCGACGCACACAGCTGGAACAACAACACTGACCTCACATATAATACAGAGATCGATAACAGGATGCAAGAGGGCCCGGGGACCAACCTAACAATTTCTCGAGACGAAGGCACAGAGACCCTGACAGGGCAGCTGATGAAACTGAGCAACCGGGTCATGAGCGCCACACGAGAACTTGACGGCGCAGTCATGACTACGTCCTTAACAGTAAATTCCCCCGTCGTGAATGAAGCGTTCGAGGCCGCGAATGCTTTAGTGCACATCATCAACAGTATCTCTCTGGCGGACAGCACATATGGCTCCTCGCGAGCTTTGTCCCGCGATGAAAACGAGCGACAGCTGCCTACCGAATACAACCCGGTTTTTCTGGCTCTCGCCTCTTACCAGCATGTCCTCGCCCTCTTCCACGCAGTTTGTGACTTTATCAAGAGGTCCTTGGGGTCCATAGTTCAAGGAGCCGTGCTGCAACAACAAACTTTGCACGGCGCTGGGTCGTCATCTGCGCAATTCATCATGGTTCTGCAACTCATCATGCACCTACTCAACCGTATAGGTCGCAGCCTTCGAATGGGGAATCGAGAGAATACTGACCAACACGAGTTGACGTTCGGGTCTGACGGTGGAGAAAGCAGCAGCTTAGAGAGTATTGTCGACTCTGCTCAGGTCATGCTCAGAAACCTACCTGATGAGCATGTCAAGCTTAGTGAGCTCATTCAGGAACTTCAATCTTGCATAGAGGATGGACTTTATGTTTAGGTTGAATAGAGTCAATAGATTTCTACAAGTCTCTTAAGATCCCAAGCCTTCATTATAATAGTATTATAAGTATTATATACCATGTTCACTTGAGTAGAAGGGGGGTTTTCCCCCTGTTTTCCTTGTTTTTTTTTTCTCGCACCTTCCCTTTTCGAAATGGGGAGGATCTTCATACCACCCAAGCCTGTGAGGTAAGGGTTTTCCCGTCCGCGGCCGACTCTCACCCCGGAATTAATGTAGTGAGAGTGACTTTTCCTTTAAAAGAATACACAACGAAAAGTAACCTACCATCCCACACTGAATACATAGAGTTCTAAGTACTTTTATGTATCACGTGTCCCAGTTTTTAGTGAAGCTGAATTTCTTAATTGGTCAAAAAAACCCTGAACAAGTACCCGCATGACGATCTTTCCATTGTGTATCCACAAAGACGGGAGGTCCCGAGGCACTATCTCCATTCAGGTGAGCGGAGTTAACGGAATTAATGGAATGAACGGAATTAACAGGTGGTAGGCGAGCGCCAAGCTACAATCAGGTGGTATTTGGGCATGTCTCACGCTTACTAGGCCCTATGATCCCCCATGATTTTGTTGCCGAAATTGCTGGGCCCTCGTAAATAAGGGTCTGGTACCTATTATCTCCGCAAAGTCTAATGGCAGCCCCATTTATATCCGTAAAGTCTAATAGCCCCATTTAGATAAGCTTAGTTACTTTAACCTTAAAGCGTCAACTAAAGCCCGCGGAGTTTCATATCAAGAGGAATCAATTGAACCAAAGCATACGACAAACACACATGTCTCCATCAACACCTCCACCTCCCTTGCCGGAGGACGCCAACGGTAACGGCAACCTTGATGCGACCGGAGAGAAAACGCACCAGGTCGAGCCTGAAAATGAAAAGCAGACCGTCGAGTCTAATACACCGACCACTATGGCATCCTTGTCTGTAAAAGATGTAGATGATGCTCCTGCTACTGAAGAAAAAGCTGCGGATGAGCCGCCAAAACCTGCTATGGAATATCCGAAAGGTATCGAAGTTTTGTTCATCATGACTGCGCTCGTGCTCAGTATCACCCTCTGTTCTCTGGATCAGGTGAGTTCTACCGCTCCAATCTTCTCGTAGAGTCGTCTTTTGCCAATGGCAATATATCACACGCTAGTAAGCTAATGTTCTCGACCCAGACCATTGTTGCAACCGCTATTCCAAAAATTACCGATCAATTTCACAGCCTTGACGATATCTCGTGGTACGGTTCGGCTTACTTCATGACGCTCGGAGCCTTCCAGTCAACCTGGGGCAAAGCGTACAAATACTTTCCCCTCAAAACTAGTTTCCTGGTGGCAATCTTCATCTTTGAACTTGGGAGTTTGATCGCCGCCGTCGCCCCAAACTCAACGACTTTGATTGTTGGACGTGCCATCTCCGGCCTCGGTGCCTCGGGTATCGCGCCCGGAGTATACACGATTTCTGCCTTTGCTGCTGAGCCCACCAAAAGAGCTACCTACACGGGGGTCATTGGTGTGTCATATGGCGTCGCCGCTGTCTGCGGACCACTCATTGGTGGAGGGCTTACAAAAGGGGTATCCTGGAGATGGTGAGTCAAGAAACCTTTAATTCTTTGTCTTGCCCTGGGACCATTCCCAGTTATCGAGCCCTGCCATGACCGGACCTGCACTGATGTGACAAATTTAGGTGTTTCTATATCAATCTTCCAATCGGTGGTCTAGCCGCTTTTGTCATCCTGCTCACCTTCAAGACCCCTAAAGCCGCTAAAGTGGTCGAGGCTACGATGAAGGAGAAACTTCTACACATGGACCCGATAGCGACGGTGCTTACGATGGGTGCACTGGCCTGCTTGCTTCTAGCTCTTCAGTACGGTGGTGTAACCCATGCGTGGAATTCCAGCGTCGTTATCGGTTTACTGGTCGGCTTCGTTGTCATAGTTATTGCACTTATAGCTTCAGAAATATGGCAAGGTGAGCGCGCCATGCTGACACCACGCATTATGCGCAAAAGGACCGTTTGGGTCAGCAGCGTATGGGGCTTCTTCTTCGCTGGCGCGTATTTCGTTACGCTCTATTACCTGCCTATTTATTTCCAAAGCGTCGACAACGTCAGTCCGATTGGCTCGGGTGTGCGCAACATTCCGCTCATCATCATGTTCGGCATTGCCACATATGGCTCAGGAAGAGCCATCACGAAGACGGGCATTGCAACTCCTTATATGGCAGTTGCCTCTGTGATCGTGACCGTCGCCTCTGGTCTACTGGTTACTCTCGACATTGGGACCTCGACAGGCAAATGGGTTGGGTATCAGCTCTTGGCGGGCTTCGGATACGGCCTCGCCCTCCAAGTCCCGGTCGTCGTTGCGCAAGCTTTTGCTGCACCAACCGACATCGCTCCTACGACCGCAATTATTATCTGTAAGTTCTCCTTCGCCCTGTCCGGAGATGTCGTTGATTTTCTTTGTCCCTTGTACCCCCAAGCTAATTATATCCCTCGTGCACAGTCGCTCGATCTGTCGGCGGCACACTTTTGCTCTCAGCCGCGCAATCCGGCTTCGTCAACCAGATCGTGCACAAGCTTGCCACCACCGCACCGACCGTCAATCCAGCCCTGGTCACGGGTACTGGTGCCACTGATGTGCACCGGCTTTTTTCTGGAGCCGAGCTCGACGGTGTTGTCCAAGCGTACGCCTGGGGTATCAAGGTTGTTTTCGCAATTACTCTCGCGGCCTGCGGCCTCACTGTGCCTTTCAGCTTGTGCAACAAATGGACCAATGTTAACGCGAAGAAAGCCAGTGTTAGCAAGGCTTGAGACAGCTGTTCAAACAGTTATGCCAACGGAGTTAAAGTCGTTTTCTCATCATTAAAAATTTTCATCTTGTACGATGATTCGGATAGCTTAGAGATATGACGGAATAGGGGAATGCATCGAGGGGGAAATTGGATGGTGTTACCTAATAATGTATTGAAGTAGGATTCTTGAGTGGATCAATCCTGTTGTGTTTTACGAAAATCATATTCAAAGCCAAAAATTCTTTGGGGAGTTTGTTGCAAAATCTGCAGGTGCAGTAAGTATCTGGACTTACGCACAGGTCACCAATCTGGGTGCCCTGGAAAGGCTGCATGTCTATACCTTACGCAGTGGGAAAATTGATAGTACTCTATGGGCTCTTAGCTTGTTGAGTGGAAAGGGCAAGAAATCTGGCAATAAGGAAGCGTTTAATATTCTAATGTAAAGCAGCTACGTGATACAAGTTTTTCAAAACTGCTTTCTTGAAAGAACCCAATCTAGTTGATTGTGCAAGAAAGGGAAGAAGGAGGCAGCCTGAAGGGATGCATGTAAGAAGCAAAGATCTATGAGGTCTAGAGGGTCTAGATACAGAGAAGAGGTCATGTGACCCAAAGGACCAGGCAAGCTGACGGAAATACTGCTTAGCAAGCATATGGTGCACCAATTGGATGTCAACAAGTCTGAATTGCTATAAAGCCCCTA